>JABFPJ010002449.1:0-19520 GCA_022817425.1 Gryon sp. ZL-2020
GATTTTCAGTACTTGAGTCCACATCCAATTTTCGCTCTTATTTAGCAGCATTTTTCACTCCACATTTCTTTGGGTGTGGGAAAAATAAAACGAAGAATCAGTCTTGTCCACCAATATTGCATTACCAATACTGAAACAGCATTGGTACAATGGTATTATCCACCAATCAGACCAAAAAATACTAAATCAGTCTTGAAAACAGACTAATACAGCATTGGGTCGTCATTATTAGTTACCAATACTGATTCAACACAGACTAATACAGCATCGGTTGTCAGTATTACTCAACAATAGCGATTCAGCATTGAAAAGGAACTGGATCAGTAGTTTATTTTTCCCAGTGTATTAGTGGATAAAAATTTAGGATCTAAAATGATTATCTTCTTTATGCATTTTGACGATATCAAGTTCAGCACTGTCTGAGAGATGAATTTTACATACACCTGAGAAATTTAAAATTTTCTCAGGTGTACAATATGTGTATATATTTTTTCCGATAACTTATTTTCTGAAAATTAATAGTATACTTAAAAAGTGAAAAAATATAACATAAAACTGCACTCTGATAAAATATCACAAGAATTAGAGCTTAATTAATTTTAAATAAAAATCTTTTTCTATAAATACAATTTTCGTAAAATCATAAAATATACTTATTTATAAAAGTGTATTATAAACAATATTATCTCGAATATTGAACATCTAATATCTGTGACTTGAGGGAAAAGCCGATTAACTCCTTTTTTTAGCAAGATTGAATTAATGATAATTTCGGATTTTAACAACCTTATATTTTCATTTTATGAGTCCATATTTATCGAAATGTAGTACTATCAACAAAATAGGAAGCTGAAATAAATAATTTCTCTATATATTTAAATTAGAAAAATTCAAACGCGTTATTCTCAAAATTTGTAAAATTGGAGTTAATTGGTTTTTCCTTCTTGTTGTTTATATAAACTTCTACCTTGTTTTAGATTATTTTCATTTTATATATCACAGCTATAGATATGCTTGAATTAGCATAAAACTTTAAAATCAATATTGAATTATAAATGATGTGTGAAACAACAATCCGCAAAATGTCTTGGTGTAGATTATTAAAATAATTGTCTATGTTATTACTTTAACAATCTATGATTTAGTGAGTTGCACTAATAATAGTTTCAACAACATTTTGAGTTCACTATGAATGTTTCATCCTTCATTTGTTTTCAATCACAGCACTTTTGTCATCATCTTTCAAAATTGAATCGAATGACTTTATTTGTTCTTTTTCTTCTCCATCAGAATGTTTAATTTCTTCATTTAAAGCTATATTATCAATTGCTTTTAGTTCATCATTTTTTGTTTCTTCTTGAATATTCTTATTAGAAATATCAACTTCATTAGAATCATTAACCGCATTTTCAAGTTTGGAAGACAATTCAGTGCTTTCAAATTGAACATCATTTACAATTGGATCGACTTTCAAAGATTCCTTGTCAACTGCTTTCGAAGCACTTAACAATGTTGACTCATCTGACGTATTTTTGTTGTCAAACTTTTCTTCTTCATTGATAATTTGATCATCAGTCTTCATTTGATCAACATCTTCATCGTTATTTTCTTCTGACGATCGTTGAGTGCCTTCGTTATTAACGATCTCATCCTTTTCTATATTATCATCTTTTACGTGAAACTGTTCAGCTTCTGAAACGACTTTAATCTCATTTTCCAATTTATTTGCAGCATCTACTACTTTGTTGGCATTCACATTTAATTCTAATGATTGTGCATTATCACTCCTTACCCGTTCAATTCGACCTTGCGATCCGAACTTGCCGACTTGCGTGTAAGACTTTGTCACATCTTTGAATTCTTTTTTCACTAATACTTTCTCGCTCTTCCACGGTTCATTCTTCATATACGACTGATCTTTCTTTCTCTGTGCATAGGGACTTTTTGGTTGCATTAATTTAGGCTCACTATGTCTGTCATCAAAATAACTTGATCGATCATTTTCGAACAATTTCACGTCACCTTCTGATACAGTACTGTAAGTAACTCTTGTCTTTTGACGAGGTCCTACTCGACCTGTACCAGCTATGCTTGGAGAATTAACTGAAAAAATAACATTTATTTAACACTTTTGCTATTTTTTCGTTTCTTTCGACGATAAATATTAAGGGCTTTAAATATTCTGAAGCAATTTTCCTTATAAATTGTAATACCTTTATAAAAGGACTGATTAGAATAAATATTTTTTAAATTTAATATTATAAATTACGCAAGATAGAGCAATTTAGAACTTAATTCGTAATATGTGAAATTTGATGCAAGTTTAGAAAATCTTGTTTTAAATTTATTTTTAATTTTGGTGCCTATTTTTTGTTATTTTGAAATAGTCATAATTTTGTAAATTAAAGTTTCAATAAAATATTAATAATCATTATAAAATTGAAGATTTGATTCTGCATGATAAAAGATAGTGAATAGATGCAGAAAAATCATTCAATTTTATTTTATGATTATAAATTCAAATCTCGAATAACAGAGAATTCTCTTAAGAGCATTCTTCTAATCAAATAAATAATCATTTTCATATTAAAATTAAACTTAAGAATTTTCCTAAGAACGTTCTATCACTGTGAACATTAACAAATAAAAGTTTTCGCCACACGGTGACAGAAAGTGCAGTTTCTATCCCTAGGGTGTTTTAAAGAAACTGCATTTTCTGCTCCCTTGTGGCGAAAAATATCGTTTGCACCATGGAAAATAAAAGAAAATTCTCTCCTCGTGCGATTACAAACCTCGCCTTTGGCTCGGATTGTAAACTTCGCACTCAGTAGTGAATTTTCTTTTTCATTTCCCTTGGTGCAAAATATACTATTAACTTTTCCATTAAATTATAAATAAGAGTATAATTTAATTCATTTTAGAGTTATTTTATATTGATTTTCTTTAAAAAATCCACTTAAATAGAAGTATGAATAACTTTAAAATAGATAGTAATTATGTTGTAATGTTTTTAATTAATAAAAATTATATGTTAATGTTCATTTAGTCATTTAGTATAAATATAATGAAAAAAGTGAACATTTACGATGAACATCGAATCAATTTGACGTTTCTTTCGTTCGATGTCAATAGTATATTTTGCACCAAGGTAAATGAAAAAAAAAATGCGAAGCTTTTCTTTTTCTCAATTCCTCGCCTTCGGCTCGGATTGTAATCGCACGAGGAGAAAATGTTCTTTTATTTTCCATGGTGCAAACGATATTTATCGCCACAAGGGAGCAGAAAATACAGTTTCTTTAAAACTCCCTAGGGATAGAAACTGCACTTTCTGTCACCGTGTGGCAAAAAGTAATTATTTCTTAAGATATATTTTTCAAATGATTATATTGATGAAGAGGCATTTTTAAAATTAAAGATTAATTTAAAAATTGTTTTATATTGAAAAAGATGATTTTTCAAAACTAGTTGTTAAATTTTATGATCATCAGGGCGATAAAACGTCTTTAAGATGATTGCTCAAGCCCATTTATTTATATCAAAACAATTACGGTTAACTGTACAAAAATTAATGTATTTCTGTTGTTGTTGTTGTTCAAAGTACATTAATTTTTGCACGGTAACCGTAATGGTTTTAATGTAAACAAATGGGCTTTAGTAATTACCTTAAGGCGATATATCACGCCATGTTTGTATATAAAGACGAGTTCCGTAAGAACTTCAAAATAACACTTCATTATACAAAACAAAATATATCAGACGATTCTCTATTTCATAAGAAATCATCTCATATATTTTAATTTATATAAAAAGTGCCATTTTGGAGTCCTTACGGAACTCCGTTTTGTAAACAAACAGAGCTTCGTATATCGCTTTAACCGGTTGATGCTTGCTTGAGCTGTTTACATATAATTCTGTATACATTTCGCGACGCTCCGATCATCAACCGGTTAATATTTATAAGTTATCAAAAGCAATGAATTCGCACCTTTTACACTCATCACAGGTCCTTTCGGTACATTAAGCCCACGATTAAGCATAGGTTTTGTATTTCTACTTATATCATTAATTGTCTTGCTATTATTTCCTAATGCGTGAGAAGTCTGATGTATCCTAGAGTGATTTTGTTGTTGCTGAAAAACATTTGTCCCATAAGACTCCTTCATCATTCCTTTATTACTTTTAAAAGAACTATGAGGAGTTCTCTGGTCATTTATTCGACCGTAATTTGAATTTTCGCCTAAAAGGATGAAATATTTCAATGAATAACTCTCTCTATTATTTTATTATTTCCCAATTTTAATGTAAAAAACTTAAATCAACAGCTAACCATTATGATGATAACGTTTATCATAATCTTTATCTCTCGTAATATCTTCATCTCTCATACGTATATCTTTTCTTGCTGACTCAAATTCTGTCTGAAATCAAATATTTAATATTATTATTAAATCTGTATGAAATAAAATTAACTAAAAAAAAGAATTAATTATTAAAGAATTTTAGTTACTTTATTATTATCCCATTCTCGTCGCCAGTTTCCCGCGGCAGTTTTCTGTCTGTTTATACGAGCTTCATCAATGCGGTTACGTTCTGCTTTCCAGGCTTCGTACTCCGGAGCCTCCTTTTTAAATGGCACATGAGGTGCATGATAATCATGCTATAAAAACAATAAAATTTAAAATACCACAAAATCAAAATTACATATTTAATTCATTTTTAATTCACTTTCTATTTATTAATAGCTCTTATTTATTTGAATTGTATAAGCTATATAAATTCAAATAAAAAAGTATTGGATTCTATTATTTAAAATTAACTTCACTGATATTCATTTCACACTTACTTAATATCGAAATAAAACGTGTTGTGCTATTAATTCATACTTAAGTTTAAGTCAATTAGTTACTCTAGTCGGTCACTTTATTTAACTGAACGGACTAACGAAACGAACATAAACTAACATAATTAACAAAATTGATATAAAATAAACATGAAATGAATATTGATTGAATAAAAAATGATTAATTTTTTAAACATCCATTGAATACAAATTACTAAAAAATAAATTAATGTTTATATAAAAGCAAATCTTATAACAATCAGATTACCTTTACAAATGAATCCTTTCCACCCCCTCGTTTCTTATTTCCACTGCCACCACCTCTCGAAAATCGATTACGATCTTTCTTTTTCTCATCTTCTTTAGGATTTTCTGAACTATTATCACGTTCAGAATCTGCTAAAAAATTGTATTTTGGATCTGGTGGAGGGCCATCTCCCTATAACAAAAAATAATCATGATTTTTAAAATCATAATCACTTATATTTTAATTTGTAAATTAATCATAAGAATCTACAAACATCAGCAAATTTATGCATCGTTTTGCCTTCCATTCCAGCATAGTAGTGTTCTTTTGGTGACAGTTTCGTTTTGGGTTGTGAGCTAGGTCTATTGACATTTTGAAATTCTGGTGGCTCTTTTCGTTCGGGCCAGTCAGAGGATGGCACCATTTGCACCAAAGCATTCAACTTTGCTGCATTTTTCTTATCAGCTTCTACTTCCTAAAATTGATTCATCATTTATTAATACTAGAATTTCATACAAATAAATATATTTAGAGAATTAATAACTTTAAGCAATAAATGTTCAAAAATGAAAAAAATAATAAATTAAATTACCTCATGTCGACGTCGTATTTCCTCATTTTGTAATCTAATTTTATTAATTTTTTCTTCTAAAGCAATGGCCGCCATCTATAAATAAATTATTTCATAAATTCATAAAAATGTAGACAATAATAATAAAAAATCAGAAAATTAATTGAATTTAATATTATAAATATACATTTTATTTTATTTTTATTAGTTAATTATATGTAATGCATTTTAACTGAACATCAAAAGATTATCCATTCAAACTATTCAGTACATCCATTGTAATGACTTGTTAATGATCATATCTATTCAATAATGTGTACGAAATCGTTTATTGTTTTAGGTCATCAAAGATAAACATTAATCAAAAAACAAAAACAAAAAAATAAAATAATCATAATTCACGAATTTTTATCTTTTTTTTAAAATTAATATATATTTATAATCTAAATAAACATAACTTTAAAGTGAATTTTTAATTGAAGTTAATAATTTAAAATTGATATAGCAAACTTAAATTCATTTACTTATTAAAAAGTATGCAACCTTTCATTATATTATTATAAATTATTTATAAGCATTAATATATTTTTAATTAAACCCAAATATAAAAACACTTAAAATCGTTCACCAATTTTCTGTTCAGTAGTTATATAGAATTTTAATAAATAAAAGAAACATTGAAAAAAGTATAAAATTGTTATAAGATATAAATTTTGCATTGATCAAGTAGTTAATAATGAATTAAAACCTATAATTTTAGAAGCTTTAAACATATTTCCAGACTACGTTATAAATACTTATACTTAATATTATAAATCGTTAATGCAGCTTTGAGTAAGAAAATAAATTGGGTTACAGATGAGTCAATGTCACCTTAAGTTTCACACCAACAATATATTCGACAAGAATTTGTGATTCGATAATCAGGATATAACCTTATTTTCACTATTACGATACTTAAGTTGAATCCTTACTGTTGTCAAGTTGTATATTTTATACTATATATACCATAGTATAGATAGAAATCTTCTTCTCGCTTAACGACACCGGATTAGTATTTTCAAATGTTTAATCTTGACGTTGAAACAAAAAGAAGACTAAGTGATGTTTTTACCGTACAGCGTTATTGTAAGTGGATTATTATTGGTTGATAGTAGCAATATAACGGTATACAATTTACAATGGTAGTGGCAAATTTAAGTAGATTAAAGTGAGATACAAATAGTTGTGGAACCATTTACGACGCATACAAACTACAAAGTGAATGCCATGGTCGTCCCACGCAAACAAAGATAGAACGGCCAACACTCAGTGTAATATAATATATATGTATATATGTTTGTACACACATAAATATTTGTGTGTGTATTTACACATGCATAACAAAATTACACCTGCGTAGTTTCTATGTAATCGAACAGGTTTTTGAGGGATTCAGCAAAATAAAGGTGAACTTTCATGAGTTCGCAGTATTTCAAGATCATGGAAATATACTTTTCTATGTATATTTTTCTTTCTGATTTGGAAAAAGTATCATTGGTGTATTTAGAATCAAACAATCACTTGTATTAATAAAGGATCCACTTATGTGATTCTAATTGTCTGTTCTTTATTAATACAAATAATTGTTGGATTCCGAATACGACACATATAATGAAAAAGAATTGCAAATAATTAATAAATCTCTTCTTCTTATTCTTTAATGGCATTATGGCACCCAAGTTTAGTTGATACCACCAACTAATGAAGTAATAAATATTTATCTTTGTCAATTCATAAGTGTTCGACAAAGCAAATAATAAGTGTTAATAAAACTATAAAATAAAAACTGTTTTTTGAATCTGTCCTTTTCTATTATAAGTTTATAGAAAGAGATAGGTGATTGTATTTCTATCTGTGATAACATTGACTAAAGATATAATGATAATTATCCATTTATTTTACTGTTCAAGTGTTCAAGACCCGTTCAAGACATAAGAATAATGCTTTTGAAATATTTGGTATGATAATAATGGAATACAAGGAATAACTATTTAAATTGTTTAAATTTAAATATAAATGAATTTAAGATTCGAGAGCAAATAACAATCGACATAAAAAAGGTAAGTTGATCTGATAAATGTGTATGTTAATTAATATTGATGACTTAACTATAAATAAAGGTTTATTAATGTATACTTTAGGTACATTATCAAGTAAATGATAAAGTGGAAATAACATCATCATGGATCAGGTATGGATTTGTAATTATTAAATAATTATTCTTATTTATTACAAATAATTTTCTTATGAAAAAATTTTGTTTAATAATATTAATGAATGTTTTTTGTTTTATTTAAAAATAATGCAACTTTTAGGCAAGCAAAAAGCGAGAAGTTCCGTCGGTGATTAGAAAAATCTTAGCAGTGGATGCATATTTAACAGACATTTTTGTCTCAAAGGCAGAACGAATTTTGGCATTTCGTCAAATTCAAGTACATTACAAGGCATTGGAGGTATTTTAATTTAACAAGAAAGAAAAAAAATGATTCTATAATTGTATAAAATCAAAAATTCATTTTAGATATCATGTCATGGAATACCCTGGCTGGTTTGTTGGTTAGCGTTTATTTGGATTTTGGCCGACAAAAATTTATATCAAATGCAAGTGAACTTTTTTCTCGGTAAATAATATTTTATATAATATCTTAAATAATATTTTACGATAAATAATCATATTTAATATTTTATTTTATATAAAATATTTGTTATAAATTATTTAAATCATTATTGACTTATTATTTATAGATGTATTAATTATAGGCTTATTACTTGACATTATGATGATTGCCATTGTGAAGTCAATCGCGAGAAGGCGCAGACCAACAACGAGTACGGATATGTTAGAAATTGGTCCGGACAAGTACTCGTTTCCATCGGGACATGCATCCCGCGCTGCTTTCATTGTATACTTTTTCATCGACATTTGGCCTTTGCACTTGATTTGCATTCCACCATTGCTCGCTTGGTCCACGACAGTTTGTCTTTCTCGTATACTCAAACGCAAGCATTATCTTCTGGATGTTGCGGTTGGAGTGGTACTTGGAATTTTGCTTGGAGTTGTGCTAAATTATATATACTTGGACGAAAATACTTGCAGTAGCCTTATTTATTGGTTAACAGATACAAAATCGAATGACGGACACAGTGACTGAATTGAACTTAAAATACGTTAAATATTTCTCGTCAATTTCATGTTTATAATTTTCTTTCTTATTAAGAAAGAAAAGCACAGAAGATACCTAAGATATTTATTAAAGAATATAAGGGATGTGAATGAAATGCAATTATATTTTGTCTAATGTTATTTATTGTTATTATATTGAAAAAGAGTACAAGAGTTCTTACACAAAGATTTAAATAACAACGTACAACTCAGTAAACGAAGATCAATTGAGGCTATTAGAATAATGACGTTAATTACTTTTTTGTTTAAAATTGCCAATTTTATGCAATTTATATGTTAAAGTGATTCTTCAGCCGAATTCGGTGCTTCTCTCTTTCACGAAGGACGATACCATTAGCTCTATTCTTGTTGCTCTTATATAGCTGAAGAATCACCTTAAGGCGCTAAACGCAAATTTTAAATTGATTGTACAGATTAATAGCAAATATTTATCAAATAAAAGAATTTAATTTGAGTTGATTCAAGAAAAAATAAACTAAAAAATTTAATGATTTTAATTGGTCTTCATTTATTGAGAACGAAACAACAGAATGGAACAGATAAAATATTAAATATTCAACTAAGAAACAATATATAAGCTTGTATATATGGATATATTGTAAATTGTATATTGTATATTGTATAATAATTAAAGTTCATGTTAAAAGAAAAACCACTTGAAAGGAATGTTTAATTCACAAGTATTTAGCTCGCGTTTAAATATTAATATTTGTTTACACTATATTTAAAAATTGCTGAAATATTCATATAAATATACTAGTATTGTTAATACAAATGTTTCGTGTTCAATGTCGTAAAAATGTTACAAATAATTAATATCAATGAGTATACTTGATAACTTTCTTTTTATAACAAACAAATTGAAATCAGCAAAAGAAAAAAATAAAATACATGCAAAATGATTAAACAATGTTTATGACTTCTCTTTGGTTTTTCTTGTTCTTCACTAGCTTTTCTATTGATTTCGACGTTTATTTTATTACCACAATGGCGAATGATAAAATTTCAAGTCAAGATGAACTGGCTGAGTTCCCACTTCTTGAGCACATGAAGGCGACGGTTTTGCGCTCATTTCTCTTACAGGTTCATCTGGCTCAGTTTCATTCGACGTCTTCATGTCTTCAATTTTAGGCTCAGGTTCAGGTTCGAGTTCTGGTTCAGGTTCAGACTCGGGCTCGATTTTGTCATCAGCGATAAACATTGCAGGGGTTGACGTTGGTCGATACTCGTCATCCTTTTTTTCATCCTCCGAGTGAATACTTAAAGATTTTGGTCGTTCGATTTTTGCCGAAGCTGATGAGCTACTAAAATTGGTCATACAAAGTAGAATTATTATGTTAATAATAAATAAAAGCAAATTCGTTTATCAAATATTTATGGAATTAAAAATGTAATCAATGAAATAATATACATATATATATAAATATAGCTCAAAATAAACTTACTTGAAAAGCATTCAATGTTTTACCATTTAAGAACAAGCATTTGTCAAGACATAAATCACTGTGCGCAAAATGTCGATTACTACTGGATTCATTATGACAGACATGCACATGAACATGAATAATCAACATTGTTTTATATTGAAAAAAATTGTTCATGCGTTTATAGACAACACAAGCTCATAAAAAAGTGAATAAATATACTAAATATAATTTGTATAAAACAGTCATTCAAATAAACGTCGATAAGTATTTGTTGTCGAAATAACATTTTATTGTGAAATCAAATTATTATTGTCGACGTGGCAAAGCAATTACCGGAATAATACGAAGAAATAAAATAGATGTATTAATTTCGTGTTTGTGATTTACGTTTAATTGCTGTAATAAAACGTGTTACATTTTTGTGACCGATGAAACTTAATAAATTACTTATCGATTTCAAATAAATAAATATATCAACATAAGCTTGATTTATAACTATGAGCATTTCGGTGATAGTGAGTCTGAGATATTTAAAAATGTTGCATTTGTATGTACGTATTTATGCATGTGTCTAAGATTCACTATCCATGCACTAATTTACACAAAAGTTTTGCTATGAAAGATGATAATATTGACACAATTAACAATCAGATTTTGAAACATGTATGTTATACATAAATAATCATTCACATAGTTTTATAGTTTTTATCAAATATTATAATGTTTTATCAAATATGATCATCTTACGCGCAATAAATGGTTACAACATATACATTATAAATGATAACATTATGTTATAAATTTAATCTATTTACAAAAAAGACAAAAAATTATTATTATTCTGATATTTCACTGATTGCATAATTTATTAAATTCGTATTATATATTTCGCAGATTCAACAATTTCTATCAGTTTAATATTTATATTGTAAATACAGAAATTATATATTGCAAAATATCACATGATTTATGTTATTCGCATTTTTCATACAAAATATTAAAATTTGTATTATAATTATAGTAGAATTTCAAATATATACTTGCTTTGTGTAAAAATATAAAATAAAATAATCTCAGATCTATATAAATATATATCATGACAATATCACATGTATATATATATAAATATAATGAAAAATAAATTAAACACTAATCGAAGTGAAATATATATATATATATAATAAAATATGTGATTTTCAACAGAGACAAGACAAAAAGTCATTACAATTAATTATATCTATATTCGATACAAAAGTATTGTCGATAAAATACTTTGCATTTAATGCTTTGGTGTAAATAATTCGATGATTTTTGTTTTAAGTTAAACCTCAGTCACAAGTTCACTTTTATGCACCTTTGAAAGTTATTATCAACGTTTTATTATTATTTAATTATTATTTAAGTAACATTTTGTTTTTTCATTTAGCGGTACATAAAATTAACTCGTTTGAGGTTTTACTGATTATGAACATAAATATAGACATAAAATATACATAGAAAAGAGCAAAAGGAAAAAATAATTCGGTGTTTCACAAAGACAAATGATCAGTGATGCTGTATAATGCATCATGAGTGGTCGTCATTAAAAAAAAAATTTCTGTTGAAGAAGAAATGCATCTCGAAAAAAAATGTAAGCGCAGGCTAACGGCATTTCGGCTTTTTAAATGAATCCACATTGTGTGCGGTCGCTTTACTCACCCGCTACGTTCGGTTGGCTGACCAAGCATTGCTGTGTTGTGAATTATCTGCAACGAAATGATTTACTGTATAATATATATGTTTTTTATTTAAATGTATTTTAATATTTGTTAGAGTATTAATAAACGATAATTCGATAAAAAATTATTTGGATTAATTATAATAAAACGTATGTTTAATTATTTAATAATTATTACGATTTAATTTATTTAAAGATTTATTTTCAACTTTGTTTAATATTAGTGTTAAGAAAAATTGAAATTTGTAAAAAATAAAAGACAAGTTTACATTCGCCATATGACATGGTGGACGAGCAGCTGCGTATCTGCCGAAAGCACTTCGTGAGACTGCTGCTGATGTACCATTTACACTGTAAAAACAAATGTATTTAAAAATTAGTAACTAAATAATAATCGAATGTGAAACATTTACTAATGCCTTACAGAAATGTATTGATTACTGTTTAAAAATGAAATTTCAATTATGCTGGTGTTTTACCTAGGAATACTGTTTTTGGCACTATTGGGATAACTCTGGTTGGGTGTTGAATTTCTAGTCTCACTGTTGCTTCGTGAAGATATACTATATCGATTTGTTGCAACTTCCTCTATTTCTATAATTCCAAAACATGATTATAATATTAATAAATTTGTTAACAATTTTTTAATTGATGAAAAATTTCTTTTTTTATATTTTATTTATAATAATTTAATACATTTAAAATGTATTATTATAAATACATAATTACGAAACTACAAAAGATTAAGTTAATATAAAAACGAAAATCTATTATTTAATCTAATAAATCATCGTAACTTTTGAAATAGTTATTATTAGTACAAAGTGATCAATAATGTCATTGTATCGTTAAAAGTTTTGTTACTTTAATATGATAAATGTGACTTTTTTGATCAAATAATTATTAGCCGTGGCTTTACATTGTTTTCTAAATCCAAATCAAACTATGGCTAATGACACTGACCGCCTTTTCCAATTATACGAACTTGAACAAACAAAATCATCACTTTCAGGCCATGATACCTCAATCTTACACATACTTTCAACAAATTGAATCGATAAATTAAACATCTGACCTTCTTTTAATACCAAAACGATAGAGTTTTGTTCAATAACTTGTTCATATTCACGAAACTAAGTCATAAAGAATGTAACGTACTTAACTGCAGGCTAAAAATCCATCTGTCATACTTATACTTTAAAATTTGCAACGAAAATATGTAATACTAATTCCCTACATTTGATTAACTGAATACATTTATATTATACTAGTTATTAAAAATGTTGTTTTAATAAAAACGTTTTTATATGTAAAAAATGAATGTTTATAACAAACTGAACATTTAATTGACAAATGTTAATAAATATGATACAAAGTCTAACTATATCCTCGACTGTAGGTTGATAGCTAAATAAATGCAATTTATAATGAATTAAGTATAAGATTGAGTGTCACTATATAGTCACGATAGTTAATAAATTACAAGTAGCTTCAAGAAATATTGCTACCAAGAGAAGAACATAAAATCGATAACTTTATGAAGTAATTAATTAAGGCAATTCAAACATCAATATTTATGTTATTTTAATCTGTAAAAAAAGTATTTTCTTTTAATTTTATTTCAAAAACATATACAATAAATAATTATATTTATTTATAATAATTCATTTTGCATGTTTTATTATGAACGTCATTGATTCATTGATAAGAATCAGTTTGAATATAATAATAGTAATTTATGCTATCATTGATTTGCAACTAGAAAAGTGCAAAAATTTTGAAATGTTAATCCGCCTTATTAAAATCATATCACGCGAGTTTTCGTGAAACGAACCGATATTGGATCGGCATATAAATTACATCTATAATGAAAAATCATTGTATTCGTGCCAAAAATGAAAAAAGGTGTTAAGTGATGAAAAAATTAATCGATATATTAGATTGATGCAATTTCTGCATTGATGATTTTAAATTTAACTTGATCAAAATTTAAAATAATATATTAATTTAAATAATGAATAATTTTTAATTAAAATGAAATAATTGTTCATGGTAATAAAATTGGTAAAAAATGGTTAAAAAATGTCGTTTTTTTTAGCTAAGATATTTTTCAGGAATTCCAACGCCATATTTCTCAGTGAGATAGAATTTTCTTCTATCCCATTTAATTTTTTAGTTACAAGTCAAAATGTGTCATTAGTATGCCATATTTTGCAAGTATTTTCTTTCCTTTTAAAATGCTTCAAGTCAAATTTTCCTATCTCATTTAACTTCCAAATTACAAGCCAAAATGTGTCTACGACATAACGTTTTTTGCAAGTATGTTATTTTTCAAGAATTTCAGCATCATTATGAACTTCAAGTATTTTAGTGCGTATATCACAGAGTTCCTCAGTGCTGATGATTTTATTCAATCAATAGATAAATTCAAATAAATTACCATCATCAAAAAAGCCGCTGAACACGACGAATTTGTTATTCTGCGGTATGACTGTTGTGAGATTATAATATTTGCGAAGAAATGCGAGGAATTTTTCTGACGGTCGATCAATTGCTAATTTGATTGCAGGCAAATTTTCCTCCTGTAAAAGTTTTAATTTATGTTTAATATAGAATTAAAAAAACAGAGTTTTATTAAAAAAATGTTATTATATAAGATGAAAAATGATACTTACAGCTAACATATGTTGATAAAGAGTATTTCCGAGACCCATACGTTGTCTGGATTCATGAATATAAAAGTCTAATATACATCGTGGTTGTAATTGATAATGCACCCCTCTTTCATCAAACATAAACAGATTCTTTGATCCAGTTTTTAGCAGTCCAATCACGGAACCTAAGCCACTGAAAATAATTCATTAAAATATTTATTAATATCAATAATCACATATATTACATTCCATATTTTTACATTTACATTGATCTACATTACATTGATCTATTTCTTATAATTTAATTTAAAAGAATGGAAAAAAATAATTTGCAAAATCCGTGTAATTTAACGAAAATATTTCAATAATTGAAAGCAATAAATTGTTTGCGACTGTAAAAGGGACTTTGTCGATGGGTGGCTGTCGTAGAGAAATAAATTAAAGGGAAGTAGGGCTTAGCTACAAGCATCTTATAAAACGCAATGCGGTAGGGTGCGTCCGCTCGTGTTTGTCACGGTATTATTGATCATTCTGTGACCATTTTGACCGCTGTGACAACGCGACACTGTCCACTTGATTAGTCTCTTATTGACTTTAAATAAATAACATTGCAGTTTATATCATTCAAATTATCGTACCACGTGGTATCAATTTTTGGTCATTAGGAATAATCAATAGGATTTTTAAAAAATATAAATTATTGAGTCATGGAAATTCGTAAATCTATATTTAGTAAGTTTCAATTAATTATGAACTGAGAAAAAAAAAAATAAATAGAAAGAAAAATTGTAATTATAAATAAACGGAAATACAAAAATGATTAATATTTGTTTAACTGAATGATTTAAAAAATTTACTTGTTGCCTTCGCTGTCGACTAATAAATAAATGATGTGATCGGTATCGCGTAGTTTTATTGCACTTGTTATTGGTTTGTTAAGTCCCTGAGCCTTTGCTGATGCTTCTCCCATTTCATCAACTATCCGAGTCATTTGTCGTTGACATTCTCTGCAATTAAAAAACATAATACCAATTATCCTTACTTTTATTATTAATTCTAAATTAAGTTAAAAAAAAAACGTTTTCTAATTTATCGGAAATTTATTAACTTTCAGAAATAAATTAATAACCGGCAAAAATTAATAAATGAAGTTTAAAAAATTGTAAAGACAAAAGAAATAATGGAATAATCAGATTAACTTTGTTGGTCTTTGAAAATATGAAATTCCGATATGCTTAGATAATTTGATTAATTAAGAAGACGGTATTTAATGTTACACGAGCTGTTTGGCAATATAGATTGTGTGCTTTACAAGAATGACAAAGAACAGCCGCCGAGAGTAACGAGCGTGATAAAATTAAGTCGCAACTCATTGCAGGATATTTCGCTACCAGCTCTTGTAACAGGAAACTCTCATCCGTTTAAAAAAAATTGGAACATAAATTTCTTTTCAGAAATAGTTTGTGTATTAAACAAATTTTTATTCTTTTTTAATAATAAAATTAAACATTTTTACTTTTATTTAGAAAATATGTTATATTTAATACAATATTTTTTTTATGAAATAATAAAATTGAAAATGTTTGCATTTTCAATTCAGTTTTTAATTATTTTTGTTAATTTTAAAAAATTATTATGTTAATATGTATGTATATATTTGCTGAAAAATCAAACATAATGAGCTTTAGCGTGAAAGTTGAAGAAGAGAGTCGAAAGTCTGAACTAATCACGCTCGAGTTAATCCGGGGAGATACGATCAAACGATTATCAGGGTGTTGTAAAATTACCGTTAATTGTTTACAAAAGGAGGTTTTCCATTCTTTGCATATCCTGCTTTAAAAAATCTAGAAAATCAAACTCTTTATTTCCTTTTTTGACCACTTTTAAAACATTTTCGTTTACTTTTTCTTTTCTAATATGTAAAAAAAGTAATTATTTTCATTAATTCGGTATTATTACATTTTACTTATAAAATATTCTTGGAAAATTACTGTCGATTAATATTGATATAAAAATGCAACTTTTGCACTTGATATAAACTTCGTATAGATTGCAGTTTGATAAAATGCATTTTTAAATGAAAACTTGTTTTTTCTTGAAAATGTGCAATACAAATTTACTGATAGTTTTTGTTATGGAATTTTATTTTTAACAAATGGGATTTTGTATACCTTCATGTGAAACTAATAAAACATGAAGAAACTTGGTGATTTGAAAAATATAGATATTTACTTATTTATGTGTAACGTTAAATTGAATAAGGACAAACATTGTTATGAAAAATGTTCATGACCCTATTAGAGTGAAACTTTTAAACTTTATATAAGAAAGTAACAAAAAAGTAATGAATCATTAGTTTTTTCAGTGCAATAACGGTAATACATTGTATTTTATCAACGACCTGTATAATTTCAAACATATGTCATTTTATTTTCAATTACTTAACTTAAGTAATTTAAAATAAAATAATTAATGTTATTTTATTACTTAATTTTATTTCTAACTACTAATATAGCATAATTTTAATATTTAAAAAATAAAAAAAGAAAAAAGAAAATTTTTATACATATTATATTTTTAAATGATTGTAATCGTTGCATTTTCATCAAACTCTCTTTTGTCTGCCTTAATGATAAGACTCAAATTTCATTTCACCTTGAATAAAAAAAATTTGAACATTTCTCAATGAAATGCAATTTCAAAAGTAATCAATAAAAAGTCACGTAATGTGCGATATGTAATTTTTTTTTGCAAGATTTCATGATTGTGTAAACTTTTATAAGAATTAAAGTTTTAGAATAATTATAGTGAAAAAATGTAGTGCAAACTATCAAAAGGGAGATAATGAAATTCTGCGAAAAAAGTTTCGGCATGAATGTAAAATGTATGTTTCAAGTTCACGAATTTATGATAAAATATTAATCGTATATATATTCACACACAATTCGTTTTACTTTAAGAGGAATATCCTTGAAAAGCGTATCTTTCACTATACCAAATTGTTCTTTTTATGTCGTGCTTTTTCTGTTAAGACCCAAAAGAAGTTATTCATCGACTTAATATATCAAAAATCATTATTTATAATAAAAATAAAATAATTGATAAAGAAATAATTATTTCTTTATCAATTTAAATTTTTATTAAAAAATATAATATATATAAATGTTGCAGAAAATAAATATTAATGTTCGAAATTAAATATATTAAAATCTTTATATTATATATATTTATTAAAATATATTGTATATTATTTAAATATATCTGCAATACAGCAAAGTTGTTAAGATTTAAATCAAATCATGGTTTTATATAAAAAAATGAAAATTATGCATTAATTTATTATTTGTTATTTTGGATGTATTAAGACGCAATTTCAATTATGCAATTACTAATCGCAGTAAAAAGTAATGCTGATTTTTTCAGTAATAAAAATGAAGTTTTTTGCCAACTCTGTTAAACATTTTGTTATTCTCCGAAAATAGTAAATATTACTGTACATTTGATTGTTACGCGAAAGGTTCAGCCTGAATGATTCAGTTTTACACATTTCTAGTCAATAGTGAATGTGAAAGTCATTTAATAACGTCAAATTATATTCAGTAGCAAATAAAAATAATCCATATTCATATAATATTAATTTATTAACTGCAAAAAGCTAAACTAAAATAATTCATTTTTTTCTTTTTAATTTAAAATAGGAAAAAGTCTCAAACACTAATAAATTTTATTTAAAAATTATAAATCAATTTTGTATATAAACAAATACTATGATCAATACAAAATTAAATGGATATCAAAAGTGCAACATTTAAATTAAACAAATAAATAATTATTTAATTCTAAGAAATAGAATTAATATTAATAAATGATAAAAAAAATAAATAAAAATACTCACAGAAGTTCACGACGATCGCCGCGAAATTCCTCGGGAATGAGCGTGTGCGTGATTTTGTTGATCCTCTTCGGCAAAAGCCTATTCACGTTAAAGCGAAAGTTCATTCTCGCGTAAATTTGCTTGTTGAATTCTAATCGAATTTTTTAATTCAGTTGTTACGACAAATCAACCGACGAATGTTTAATTATGATTGAACAATCCGTTGACTGTTATACAATATTACAAATCTATATGATATACACAATCTAAGTGTCATCCGAGACAAGCAATGCTATGGTCAAATGTCTTGTCAAGCACACGTTTGATGTGACAAGAACGTCAGACCGATTGTCGACGACTCGATTGTCGAGACATCGATAGTCATTCTGTGTATGTACACCTGAGAGCACAGGAGCGCCAGCGGATGAGAGACTCAATTGCGATCGCGACGGCGCAAGCGCAATAGTCATCACAATAACTAATGCGCGCGCGCGAGCTATTACTAGATCGATGACGTCATATTCTTACTTCTCGTTCTCGACAAGGAAACAACGGAGACAACAAAATATATTTGTACGTGCATATGGAAATATTAAATGGTTACCTAAATTGACTAACTCATTAAGTCAGTATAGTATCTTAGTCGAATAACTAAGCTAAGAAAATGACTGAATATAAACTTAGTATAGTTAGAAACTACAATTAACTATAAATTAGCTAATTAACTGATGAAAGTTAGTTAATTAGTTTAGATTGATCATTTAATTTATTTACTTAGGTTAGTTAACATTTAAAAATTTATTATGCACGGACATATAAAATAATTACCTAAATTAGCTACCCTGGTTCAAGAGTCAGAGAGTTTCAGCTTAAAAAATTCTTGCCTGGAACAATCTGAAAATTGCAACAGAAAAATTGAATTTGAGTTCGAAATTTCATATAAATTAAGGCTGAAATACCTTGA
>JABFPJ010002450.1:0-19514 GCA_022817425.1 Gryon sp. ZL-2020
GTTTACTTTCAAAATACTAGAATTATAGAAAAATTTGTGATACGGAATAGCAATTTTTACTATACTGTATGACAAATTTTTCTATAATTCTATTAATTTGAAAGTAAACAGTGCTTATAAAAATGTAAGCAAACTGTTTTTATATCAGCGTTAATGTACAGTATAGTAATTTTTAATGTAATTTAATTTTGCGTGTATAAAAGAAACTTTTATAATCGTATAATTGTTGAATAAAAATTTTGCATGATAATGTAAGCACGTAACTTCATATAATTTTCCATGAAAAAATTTATAAATGTGATTTATCCATAATACATTTAAGAACTAAAAATTGCATAAGTCAATATTCCAAGTAAAATCGGATTAAAACGCGTTGTCCTAATCTAGTAATTACGTCTCCTAATCAATTCCATTTCAGAAATCCTGTATACTGTGGGACCATCTAATAGTCCGATAGCTCCGTTCTGTGTTCTATAACATGCTTATTATAATAAAAAAATCCATGTTAATTATTCGGAGATTAGACTGTATTAACGTAAAAAATTCGAGAATAATTCTTAACTAAAAAATATTATTTTTATATATTATTCTTATCATTATTATTATTATAATTATTATTATTACAAAACTATTTATCCCTGATTTCAGATTTAAACAGGTATCATCGATTGTTTACTTTTGTCTATAATATTAACCCTTAATGGCTGACATTTTTTTAAATGACATGATTTTTCATTAAACAAAACGTTAATAATTGTTATAATTCAGAAAAAATCGCATTAATAATCTATGATTTTTTATTTGTAAACATTAAAGAACACATAAATGCAAAGGAAATTTGAAAAAAATTCAAAATTAATTCGTAATTTTAATTAAAAGTTATTGTATCATTTGTATCATATATGATACACTAGACGTTAAAGGGTTAACGTAACTGCAAAACAGTCTTTTTTATTTTTCACAAATTATTATTAATCAAATGCAGCATTGTTAAAAAATTTTATTTTATTGAGATTACAGGAATAAAGCGTTGTTTTTGCTGATCAATATTTTATTCACATTTAAAAACAAAAAATCCGACGTTAATTCGCACTTTGTCTTGATACCTAAATTTAATCTTTTCCCCCTTTTTTTATTTAGTTTTCTTTTTTGTTTTCTTTAATTTCTTTTGTATTTTTTTTTATAAAGCGAATAAACGTACAACATACACTTGACTCTCTCAAATGTCACATTCTCAAATTTCACAATCTCTCGAATGTAACACAAAAATCTCCCAAAAGTCGCGAAAATTCGTGGTGGGGACAAATGTAGCCAATCAAAATTTTTCCGCTTCGTGACATTTGAGAATTTTTTCTGCCCAATTTTTGTGACATTTCAGAGAGTTAAGTGTAAAAATAAATGCATTGCATTCACACAAAATGAATCAACATAAATACATTTTCGCGCTTTTGCTACAATTGTTTCTGCCATTTATTTTCGGCAGATTTCGCATTTCATAGTTCCAATTTCAATGTAATTATATCATTATTCATATAACCAGATCTTTTATTATTTAACATTAAATAAACAATTTGATATTAAACTACATAGAATTTGATTTTCAATTGAACAGAGAAAAATACAAAATAAAACAGATATACTAAAGGATATTTTCTTGTATCTAATTGTCTAATATATCTTATCTTGTATATAATTTTTATTTTTTGGATATTAAAACATTAACAATGTAGTCTATAAATTAAATATTCATAATTTTACTCGTTAATGTTATTGTTTTAGAATGAGTTAATTAAATTAAATTAAAAAAAAAATTGTAAGAAACTAAAACAACATTCAGATTTAAATTTTCAAACAAAATTCAATTTGAATTTAATTAATAGAAAGTTCCAATCAAATAATCCAATCATGCTGTTATTCTAAATAGAAATCTACTACTGAATTTAGAAATTCTGTATTCATAAACATTTTCTCCTACACACGAATGTATATCGAAATATATATACATAATATATAATAAATATTTCTGAAACTTAAGGCAAGTTTCATTTATTTCTGAAAATAAAGGCAAATATGTATTTTTTATATATAAAAACGGTAATAAATATAATACCCAATTTATATTATTTCGCATATATTTTCGTCCGTAGGAGTTTAAGAGTTTAGATTTATTTTACTAAATTTATTTCTAATCTTTAATTTTCATTATTAAGTTTCTCATTTTCTACCTACTTTGTCATCTCAAATTCAACTTTAAACGCATCACAATTATTCCCCACTTTACTTTCATTTTGTTTTAATTTAAACAAGTAGAATGTATGAAAATGATTTTGTGCTTTGAACATAGTGAGAGCACAACAACGTCTGTTGCAGGTCGTTATTCTAGCTGTGATGTTTCTGATAGCGGTGGGCGCCAATTTGGGAATTGCAACATGCGTTATGAGATATAAGGAAATGAGAACGCCGACAAACTTGTGCTTGGTAAACTTGGCTGCTGCAGACTTATTGTTTGCACTTGGCGTTCCAGCGGTCGCCTACACTAGGTTAACTCAATCCTGGAGATTAGGGGAAACTGTTTGCAGGCTATTGCCGTATTCTCAGGTAATATTTCACTTCACGTATTTCCTTCTAGCTTGTTTCTTTTTCGTTGTCGTCGTATTTTTCACCAAATAAAAAAATTAAGTGGCGAAACATATTAATGTTTTATACAAGACCTTTGCCATGTTCTTTGCTAATGGATTGCTTTATATGAATAGCAAGAAAACATTTTCCACAAACAAACAAAAGTACATTAATTGTTTAATATCTCGTTCTCAGATTTAAGAGATATAATCACTTAGCATTTAAAAAAGTTTCAGCAAATATTAACGGAAAACGTCGTGTCTAAACGTATACAATTTGTTTTTATATATAGTTGTATAAAGTTTGTTATTATCTTAATAGATTTAGCGTCATCCTAAAATGATTAAGTTTAATATGATGATGGCTAACTTTAATGTTATAATAAAGACATGACATGCATTTTAACATAAATTCAGATTATGATGATTATCATTATCGGTAGTTAATGTCTATTTTTTCTATCAAAGGTTCAAATAATAAAGGATAAAGAGTTTATTTGAATAAAGATCACTTTAACGCAATAAGTCATTCAGAATTGAAATGCACGACTTAAATCGTGTACTTTTCCCGGAAACAGATGAACAAAAATCAGCAGTTACTTGAATTTCTCTTTTTTGCGCGATAAACACAATGTGAGAAAAAAAATGCATGATATGTAAATTATAATTGGAAACAAAGCTATTATTATTAAATGTGATTGCGTAATAAAAGATCATTGACCATATTATTTCAATAAGTAGTTATTCATTTTGTGTAATTGATCTTAAGGAATGGATAAATTGATAATAATTTGTTTTATCATTGGTTAATAGAAGCAGTTTATTTCTTCGTAGAAACACAATTATTAAGTAGAACAAACAAATATGTTAAATGTTAATGAAAGAAGTTGAAAAAATCAAGAATGAAATGTGCAATAACAAAAATAATTGATGCTATATGTGTGGGAGATTGCACTGAATGCTGGTATTAAAATCTGGCGTTTAGAGTTTGGTGACTCACCAAATAAATTTTAATTTAAATTACCGGTATGACACATACCAATAAATATGATTCAAATTAAAGCAATTAAAATAAATATTGGAAAAGACGCTTTTCCTTGCCACCTGCGAAATAATCAATTTAAATAAAAGAACAATTGAAATTCAACAAAAATAATTGAATTTAAACTCAACAAAAGAATAGAATTTTATTACAATTAAATAGTTATATAATATACATTGAAAATAATTAATTCTAATTAGTAATCAAAATAAAATCACTATTTAGGAGACGTTCCTTTGGAAAAGACGCTTTACCGATTCACAAATAAAATAATATCATTTTTTTAATTCAATAAAAAGAATGAATTAAGATTATCTCCGAATAAAGAAAAAAGTTCATTTCAAAATAAAAGAAAGGAAAAGAAATTAATTCAAATTACTACTATCATAAAATAAGGCAACGCGCCTGTTTACGTAAAGCATTTAAATTTGATAGTTAGCAGAACAAAAACATGCTGTCAAATTTCTACTCTAAGTTAACAAAGAGAGTACAAAAAAATGGGAGAATGAAGGATACCACCCACGGGTTGTACAAGCCCGCCGAATGGTGCACAAGATGGGAATATAACAGGAAAGAAAATAACAAGCTTTTAACACCGAGCGTTCTGTCCATCGGGAAGGAAAGCGGGCGATACCACCTTGCGTGATCATCAATCTATTTGAACTGTCGATTGCTCGTAAGTTAGGAGCAATCGACTCGTCACAATGCGCGAAAGATCTGCGCGTACCGATAGTCAAATTTCGGATGGGGGAGAGCGCTATTCGTACGAATACCTCTCCTCTACTTCACTTTTATCTTAGAAATAAAATGAATTTGAAGTCATCACAATTGCCAACACTAAGAAAAATAACTTACAATAAATTACTGTATAAACAGTAACTTGACCACAGAATTCCCATTAACCGAATAAATTCTGTCAAAAACTGGAAAATTTACTTTCTGAACACAAATTTTTATTGACTTTTTCAAGAATTTGTATCCATAAAAGGACAATTTTTACTGTTTTTAACAGGAACTTTCATGTTAATGGGAATTCTGTAGTCAAGTTACTGTTTAAACAGTAATTTATTGTAAGTTATTTTTCTTAATGAATATGAAAACAATGCTCTGAAAATACTTTATGAACATAATTGTGAATATAAAGCAACATATTCATTCGAGTTTAATTATTCCTATGTTTATTTTTTATAGTTAAACTATGAGTGTTTTTTAGTCAAATGCTCGCTGGAAAAATCAGCTTCATCAATTATATATTGTAAAAGTAAAAGATTGTCTCGGAAAACTTTATTTCCTTAGATAATTGAATGTATGTATAAGTATAAAAGTTTTATTTAAAATTTTATATTATGCTTTATTATATTGAGTGCGTAAGTTTTTCTGGTTAAATATGTTTCATTTATTTCTGAATTATAAACAAAAATTAAAAGTTTTTGTTATGTTAAACGTTATATTATTACAGAAATAAAAGAAATAATAAACAAATAAATTGAGAAATTAAATTATACTAATTTATTGATATCAGATCTGAAAAGTTATCGAGTTATACTTTACAGTGATATATATATATAACATAAAATGCAATAAAACTGTCTTACACATTCAGATGTTTTGAAGTGAGTATACACTTCAAAGTTTTAGGAATGAAATTTCGTTCGATTTTCTTCTTTTTTTGTTTGTTATCGACTGCCTTCGCTATCACACAATCGCTTACTCGAACTCTTTTCGAAATAAAGCACACTTCAAGCGAACTAAAGGAAATGATTCACTCCAATACACGACTGTTACTAGTAAGTTACTGCAACAATTTATCCCAAACGCAAAGCATTTTTAAGACTAAACCATTATATTGAAATTTGCCTTCAATCGAATACAAATAATCGTATGGAATTCATTGTCAAGCAAGAAAAGTTTGATGGACAGTGGAAAAGAGGATAAAGATGAATGAAAAAGATTCAAAAACTAAATGAAAGCAACAGAAAAAGAGCAAATGTGAACTATTTTATGATCAATTTTGGTCGGTTAAGAAAATTTGTTGTTACGATGCAAAATTTTAAAATAGTTGATATTTTCGAGACAAAAAATACACGGTCTAATCCATGAAGTATTATCACACTTTATGATCTTTTTTGTAAAACGACGGGGTCGTAAAAAATTTTTTTTTTCTTTTTCATAAATAAGTGGGCAGATAAGCGTTACGTAATTAACGCGAAGACGAGCGCCTGATATTAAAGAGCTGATCGACGTCGATTAAGTGATAGACAGAGATAGTGCGATGATAGAACATTCTTTTTATACCGCAAGATAATTGGATTTTCGCAAAAGTCAAGTGAGAGAAAGTATATATATACATATATATGAAAAAAGATGAATGTAAATTGCGACGATAATATTGAACATTCTTAAGCGTTTTGATTTTCACGAAGGACATCACACCCTTGCGAAAACCTTGATCTAAGATGATTTTGTACTTCCATCGATATTTGTCGTCAGAAAAAAATGCCAAAAGTATACTTCGCAACAGGCAACTAATCAAGCAATTTACTGATCTATTAATATTAACACAATGAGAAACAGTAACATATTTAATAAAGTCGTTAATGGGATTTCTAAAAGGTTTAGAAAACTAATTTGAACAATAATTCAGATCAGAGTATATTAAACAATCATAAATTAATTACGATGTAAGGCTAAATAAAACGCAATAATATAGTCGTATTTTCTCATACAATAAATTAAGGGAATTTGGGACTATATTTTCCAAAATTAGAACAATTAAATTACTTCAATCAAGAATAATAAAGTAAAACATTGTTTCAACACATTTTTTGTTTAATTTTATAAATATCAGTTTTCGGTATTTAATCGTCCAGATGCACTATCGTGTAATCGAGTAATCTTCCCAATAATCTATCGTTGTCGGGAAAGTGTATATATACGCAAGCATTTGGTAGGATAAGTGTGTGCTTACGGAACCAACGGCTTAACTCGGCTTCTGAACCATGAAATTTTAGAGACATGTAAGGACACTAAAAATATGATCCTTATCTCTCTAAATGTATATCCGACTAATAGAAAAGCCCACTTGAATAGTAAAATTTAATTCGTTGTCGTACTAAACATAAAGTTTACTACTTAAATGCTTCTGCTGTATACTATTGTATATGCTAATGTTGTTATTTGCACTTATTTTGATTGATTTTATTAGTAGACCTAAATTGCAAATATAGTTTTAATAACTTTTAGTTAAACATTTTAAATCTATAAATAGCAATTCTAATATACATCTATGTATATAGTTCATATTATATTCCACATTTGCTTTGGCTAGCGGTAAATTTAAAACTGTCCTTTAATGTTTCGACAGGATCATTTATTTAAAGTTGACATTTTGCGGTCGGTGTACTTTAACCGCTCAAGCAGGTTAACCATAGTCTTGAAATCGAAATTCATTTGGATATAATGAGAATTCGAGTTATTTTTAACGAATCTCTCATAATTATAGAAACCTGTCGCGAGAGGATCGATATCTTGTCGGCTAGCCTTCTTGGTGTCATTCCATCTTCGAATTGCACATTTTCTGGGACGTTTTTCATATGAGCTTTTTTTACACATCGTACATCTGTACGCTTTCATAAAAGAATCATTTCAATAAAGAAAAAAAATATATTTCGTAAAATGCGCAGACTACATAATTTTACTAAGCTTAAGCGACATGCACACAATGCCGTTCATGACTTTAACATTATCACACTCGGAAGACCATTTTTTACGATATATTAGTCAAACGGGATTTTTCAAATTAATGGAATTTTGCAAACGAAAAAAACCGATTAAACTGACCTTTACTCCATCATTTTTTTAAAGTTTTTATTGCTGAAATTTGTGTGTCTGAAAAACAGCTGCTTTAGTTTTACGAGAAGGACTACTTGTTTGTTTATTTGTATGTTGATTACAAAGGGAAACGATTTATACGAAAAAAATTAGGTTCGTGAAAATATAGGTGAAAGAAATTTAGATAGAATGACTTGGTAAATTCGTTTTTTGTTAAGTAACTATAAATTGTAGTTTTTATTAGAAAGTTTTTTGGTCTCGAATAACAAGAACAGATTTACTGCGTAATTTATAAATTATGGTAAAATACAAAATACACTTATCGTAAAATTTATGGTGAATTTATGTTGATTTTTTTCAGATTTTATATATACATATATCACAGAATATAATTTCATAAGAAAAAAGCAGATAAACATTGTCTTAATTTAGTTAATGGAAAATAATAATTAAACAAAAATAAATACAATAAAACGTTCATTCATTTTTAAAATAATAAAAAATCAAAATTAAACAATTTTCTAGAATTGCTTTAAAACTTTGAACAGTTCTTTTTCCATTTCAAAAACAACACTTTGAGTTGTTCTAAAAATATACACAATTTCATATATACAGTATTTTTAGGGGAAAATAATACTAAGAGATGCTCAGAAAATGAATGGAATTCCACAAACAAATTTCGTATCAAGTATACTTTAATGTAGTTCGATATGGAGTCAATCACATACTAGTATCTATTTGATTCGTGGTGCTTGACGAGAATTTTATTACACTTTTGTTATAAAAACAGATTCACATGTACATGTGTATAGAGAAAAAAATGTTTCGATTTAACATCTAAACTTTAGTTAACCCAAATAAAAAGTTGTTATTATTAAATAAAGAAAAACATTTGAATGTAAAAAAATATAAATGTGCAAAAAATATCACTTTTAATATCACTCAAAATAAATCACTGTATTACAAAAATATATATTTAATATTAAATAAAATATTAAAAATAATATTATAAGCAATAAACATATGAATTTCGCAATGATTCTTCTTGATTAAATTCATTTATCATACGGTTATCATGTTTAAATACATAAATCATCAATCAAATTACATTACTTGAATAATATCTATATAAATAATTATACGCGATCAGGAACAACCTGGTTCTGATCACCTCTATAGCTGTCCATTAATAATGTAAAGTGCTAACTTTTCTTCGGTTATTTTAAATCCCCCTCCTCGCATGTGATTAATTAATTAATTTCTGACGCATCTCCCGCTCGAAGATAATAACCATAAACATTATTATTTAATAAATAATCAATTAACATCATTTACGAAATTGAAATATCATTTAAGGACACTATTTTGATAGCTTAAAAAATAACAATAACTCGAAAATTTGAATAGTTCTAAAATTAATAAATTACAATATTTCCCCAAAAGACCATCAATTGTCACATTACAGTTTTCGAGAAACAAATATTAAAGTTGTTGATTTTTGTCAAAATGTATACACATGAGTCTTATGAAGAAATTAAGAAAATGCAATAGTCATTTATTTGAAAACCGTACTATACAATTGTTTCACATTCTGTATAATTATTAATTGCACATTTCTTCATATGTGTGCAAATTTTGAGTGCATAGACATTTCTTTCTAGTTGCTTATGCTTTTTAAATGAAAGTGAAACTCCTCTATACAATTTGTATATTCATCATTTCACTTATTTTTTGAGAATGGATTTTTCAGAAATATAAGGAAAATTCATGATTTTTTTAACATGATAAAATATAATAATTGCATGATTTTTACGAAGACTTTATTATGTTTGATAAAAATATATACATAATTATGCACAAAAAATATTATGAAATTTTTATGATATTTGAAAACAAAATTTCGCAATTTCATAATTATAATAATTGCATAATTTTTTCAAATATGTGAGAAAAACGTGATTATCGACAAATTATACAAATTTTATAAACGTTGAAACATTCATAATTTTCTATGAAAATATTAAAATTTCTTGTGATATTTTGTTATGTGTTGTTTTTTTCATAAAAAACAATGCCTCGAAATTTTTCATTTAGATAAATTAAATACATGTTATATCTTTGTGTTCCTAATTTAAAAAAAAACATAATTGCAGATTAAAATAGTATAATTAAGAAAATTAAAAATTGTTTAATTTCGAGCTAATTTACTATTGAAACATTTCTTACTTGGCAGGCAACTAGCGAATGAGCTTTTTCTAAAGAATGGATTGATTGCATAATAATTTATCATTGAAAATGAAAAAACAGCGCCAAGTACAAAGCTTAATCTCATAGAAAGAACGCAAATAAGAAATATCAAGTACTACATGCGAAATTAATATTTAGTTTTGTTAGTTCTAATTAATATTCTTAGTTAAAAACATAGCAATGTTTAAAGCAAATACTTTGTTTCTTAATAATCGAACTATTAGTTTTGTTAGTTCCAATCAAATCAACAGTTTCGTTAGATGTATTAATTTTCCTCAATTTTCTTAGTTTTCTTAGTCTAATAAACATCAAATCTTCAAATACTTGGCTGTGAGCTTAATATAGTCACCATGCCCATGGAAATGCCATGCCAATGCCATTGGGGGCATATTTAAAAAAATTTAAAAAGAACTTAAAAAAATAAAAAAAAAAGAAATTATGGTCTTGAGAAATTTTGGTCTTACGAAAAAACACGACTTTTCAAAGTGGTATAACTTTTTGAACAAATATCCAAATTGAGTTCTTTTAAGCGCATTTTGGTCATATAGACGCCGCTTTTCAGAATTATTTAAAAAAAAACTTGAATCTGATCGATAATGAACTTTTTGGCAGGCCTAAAACGTGCTAATTCTTGTAAAAGAATAAGAGAAGTAGTATCACTTTGTATTTGGGGCGAGATACTACCGTGTCTCTTGATACTTAAATTTAATTACTCATACTATTTTTAATTTGTTAAATTAAATAATAGAATTGAATTTTGATTTGTTATGTTAGAGTGAAAAATCAGTGATCGATATATCGATATGAGTACGCATTTATGATCAGCGAGACTAGGTTCAGACCTGTTAGGAATTGGATGGATGAGTGGATACATTATATTATGCAAATATCATTATTTATAATTGGTTTTGTGAAAATGCAAATATTTTTACTTTTATGCTCAGTATAGTTTTGTGAAAATTAACTTATATGTTTTGTTAACTACTTTGGTTATGATATACACACATCCCTGAGTATACGTTCATAGTATTTCATAGATAAAAATTAAGTATGAAATAATATGAATGTTGCAACAGGAATTTCACAGTAATAGTTTGTTATTTCATAATATTCTACTTAAGAATCCCTATGAAATATTATAAATAATTTTGAAACATTATAGAAAATATTTTATTTATGAATTAATATGAAAAATCTCAATGAAAACTTTTTTTCAAACGGCTTCGATTCGGCTTGTAATATACTATTTATTGAATCTACAAGACATCAATATCAATCATCATTTTAAATGTCGAAACTGAAGACGTTTATTAAAATCTAAATGATTATTATATTATATATATTAAACTAAAAGAAAAAACGTTTTTGTAATCAATTAAAATAAGTCAAACAAATAACAATGATTAATTCAACAAACTTAATTTTGAGCATTTTTCGTATACAAATTACATTTTTACATTAAATTTTGAATACTGTAGATTAATTTCCTGCATATTAGCTAATATAAGGCGACGACGCCTTATCAGGTCTATATCAATTGCTTGCGTTACATCCACATTACAGCCCGATCAATTTCTGCTAAGAAGTGCTTATAATAATATTTTGAAAATCACATTTGGTCAAAGTAAAAAATATTTATTAATATTTCATTTAATGAAATATTATTAAATTGATAAAGTATTCGATGTATAAAATCAAATTAATTGTAAGAGAATATTTTTATTATTTTAACATTAATTTTGTGTATTATATATATAATTATATAAATACTCTTTTGTACAGTACGTCACTTTTACGTAAAATTTCAAAATGAAATTTGTCTTTTTTAATACCTATTAAGAACGTGAATCTGAGTGTGTACACATTTACATACGAACATGAATAGAATTTTTATATCGCTATGTCAAATATGAAGTTGTAGAACTGACAAGGTTTCAAATTTCGTATTTTTCAACGATCGATACATATATTGTTACCAACAAAATTTTAATGGCAATTTTTCAGTAAAAAATACTTCTTACATCAACAATTTGTTTTGTAAATATTTAACTACTATATTATTTTTGTTTAATTTCAAAAAAATTCGTATATTACTCTAACAAAACAACAGTAATTTATATTCAAAATATAGGAATACATTACTTTTCACTGTAACAAAAAGTGTTTCATTTTATAACATTTTGTAGCAGATTTAAAACGTTTGGAAATGTAGTTTTCAAACTTTATCCTACCATTTTATAATCGGAAACACTGCGCGTGTTTTAAAATGCTAGTTTTAACATTTTCTATTTATTTATTTTTCATTTTATTGTTCAAATTGTCTAATTTTTTCCTTCATATTTATCTACTTTTTCATGGCACACTTTACCTCGTTCTTGACCTAAAATTTTACAATATCTCTTAATTTAAAATAAAAAAAAATGAAGACGAAAAATATAAACATAGAAAAATGTTCTCATTAACTAAATTAATTTTTCTGCCTCTAGATATAAATGTGAAAACATTTGTGTGATTATTAAATACAAACAACAACAACATCCATAAATAAACCTGTTTCACGATAGATATGTTCCACTACTTTGCATTGACACATAACTTCAACAAACACACAATTTCAATTATTAAAACAAATAAATACATTTACAATGAACGCACAAAAACAACAAAAAAGACGAAAAATTTAAACATCTTTTAAAAATGTTTTTATAAATAGATGTGTTTTTAAGCGAACCTTGTAACGACAGTAGTCTATCTCCCAGCTTTCAAATTTCTCTTACACTCTCGAGCTTTAGGGAATTTCGCACACCATCGATCCTTTGCGGCATGAAAACGACCCGTCATTCGAAATTATATTACCACTGTATACATCATCCAACATCATGCCGTCTGATTTCGATTAAATGGGTTTTATTCGCGACTGGAGAAGTGTGCTATATATATTATACATTTATGTTGTATATATATTTGACACTCAGTGATATTCAAATTTCATCTTTGCCTCAAAACAACGATGAGTAATATAATACGATTATAATCTGAGTGCGCTGCACTTCTTCGAGTTTATTTTACGTTTCGTAAAATAAAGTCTTTGGTTCGCGGTATCTAAAATCGACGTCCAAAGTTTGATGAAAGAAAAATATTTCGTTGATTCAGCAGTCATTTAATAATAATGTAATTTGACGTTGCTGTGCTATAGAATTATTGATTAAAGAACAATCATTTCACGTTAGTTACAAAATATTGGTAAACTAATAAATACACTTAAAAAATTAAAATTAAATTAAAATACAAATTACAATATTTGTTGTAAATGTGTAATTACTTTTTCTAAGTATTTTAATTCAAATGTTAATTGTACACAGTACTTTTTTATTTTATTTATTTAATATAATTAATTAAATTACAACAGTAACAATAACTACTTACCAAGAAAACAAATTATCAAACACTTGCTCTTATATTACATTTAGTTTTTACATCCGTTATTCCTAGCCTATGTGTACAGGATGATAAAAAATAAAAGACCAGCAGATTAGTAGTAATAGTAGTAGTGCAGAAAATTCATTTTCAAAATTGTGCATAAGAAATAATATGAGAAAACAATAAAAATATTTTTTATTCGAAATCTGAAAAAATACAGGAAGTAATCTGTAGTAATTGTGAAGCGATGCAAATTTTTTTACAAGTATATGTTTGTTTCATGAAACGACAAATTAATACTCGTTTTGAAACTGTGAATGAAATGGTTCTGAATGTCGTTCCATTCAGAACCATTTATAACGTCAGTCATTCAGAAATATGAATTCGTTAGTTTAGCGGACGAAGCTCTTCTTCCCAAACGAATAATTTGTCTTTTTATAAGATGAACATAAGTTAATTATTAGTAAATAAAAGTTCTTATACTAATAAAAAGAATAGCTTTACATAGTAAAACGAATAGTCTTACAAATACTAGAAATTGCTCTCCGTGTGGTTGTTCTTTGACCGGACAATTGAAATGAAGTTGTCATCAGATTTTCTCATAATATTAAAAAAAAACATCTGAATTAAAAAAAATCATTTTTAATTCACTTGTTTATTGGATTATTTTTTGTTGTTGTTTTATTAACACTTTATTTGTTAGCAACAAATATTATCACTACTTTGTTATTGGACGAACACAATATATTCATATGATGATCCAATTTGCTGAATGACGATGAATAATAAAAAATAAACAGACCGTTTCCATTCATATTTTATGAAGCTCAGTGCGAAGCCTTAAATCGTAATTTCAGCTATTGAGAACGTAACTTATTTCTATTATTGATTTTTTGAATATATAGCTGCAGCGCTTTATTATGTATATTTATTAAGGTTATTATGTATGCATAACATAATAGATTTAACTAAAATATTCAGATTCATGAATTTCATATATTTACATATGTGTATTAAAAAAATATTTGAAGTTTGTTAAAAATTACAATAAAATAATTACATTTAAGAATAAATTTCTCGAAACTTCTTCTGAAAAATCTAAATATAAAGATGTAAAATATACAAAAGTAACAAACAAAATTCAACGCAATTGTCACATTTCTCATTTTTATATGCACTATTTACATGATATTTCGAATTTAAATTCAAATTTCAAGTGAGTGAATTATTGTATATGTTTTGAGCAAAACATTAAAAAGTTATTGCTAGTATAAAGTTGATTGATATAACCTTTTGCCAGCAACGATAGTTTTGACAAGTCACTGTTATAATTAAGTATTCAAGTCGATTTAAAATGACAACTAAATCCAAACAAGATATTTGTAATAAAAATATCTCTGCGATATTAGACGATTTAATAAAACGACCGTCGATATTAACTTCTGGTAGCAAGCAAGGTTTGTTAATTACAATCTTCTAGTGGAAAAAGCAGTTTGGATAAAGTATGGATGTAGTCTGTATACACCTTGCCAACACCTTGCAAACACCTTGACTATATGTAGACTAATATCACAGCACAATTGTGTTGATACAGCATTGACAAAATGTTTAAATGTCGATCGAATTTGTTTTACAAATGCGTCAAAGGTTTTTTTAATTTCAAGTAGCGTTGTAGCATTTTCTCAATTACCATAACGCGTTTTGCCCTTTTTGAAACGCTCAGAACACATTGTGAATTTTTTCAATGTTGCACAACGCGTTCTGAGCTTTTTTTTCGCTTAGTGAGCCTTTTCGGTCTTTAAATCTAACATAGACATGATATTAAAAATGTAATAAAAAATTAAAAAGTGAACAAGTAAGAAAACTTATATTGGAAGCTTTGAACAATTTTATAATTCAAATAAATATAATAAATTTTCATTATTTTAACTTATTGCTCTATTAACTTCAACAATTTGTTTGTTGTTTCAACTAAACATTTCTCTGACTGCAGTATATTACGTACGATATTTTTTGTTACATGTGCGAGAATATTGCCATTTTGCGTAAACTCTCTACGGAGAAAAAGGCCATTTTTCCTCCGTGAGTGACGAAATAGTATATTTTGCACCAAAGGAAATGAAAAAGAAAATTCGCTACCGAGTGCGAAGTTTACAATCCGAGCCGACGGCGAGGTTTGTAATCGCACGAGGAGAGAATTTTTTTCTATTTTCCATGGTGCAAACGATATTTTTCGCCTTAAGGGAGCAGAAAATGCAGTTTCTTTAAAACCCCATAGAGATGAAAACTGCATTTTCTGTCACCGTGTGGCGAAAAATATATATTATATATATATTAATGAAAAAATCAAACTGTCCGGAAACCGTTGTAGATCTTGGACTTAACCTTACCATTGTCTTGTCACAATTATTCTTAATTTATGTTCATGTTACTCTTAATTATACATTGTATATAATAATTCCCTTACGGACGAAGATATCAACAACAATTTTATATTTTATTATACCGTAACTATTGCCGTTTTTTTATATAAATCATGTATATATTTGATATATTATAACATTTTTATAAAATGATATATAAAAAAATGAATTTTTTATATTTTCATAAAAAATATAAGAACTCTATTTTATATATATAAAAGTATATAAAAATTATAATATAATATATAAAATATATATATATAATTTATATAAAAATGCGGCAATAGTTAGTATAAAATAAAATATAAAATTGTTGTTTATATCTTCGTCCGTGAGGGTTAATGTATTTTGCAAGATACATGTATATCTCAAGAATCTTTACTATAACCTGTGTTATAACATTATTATCATAAATTTTTCATTGCCTATTTTACGCCATGTTTCTTGTAACGTAAGTTATTAGTGAGAAAATCATGGTATTTGGAAGACGTAAATGTTTTTCGGACAAATCCGGACAGCGAACCATTTTTGTAAAAACCATTCAATGTCAGTTTCTCCAAAATCGATGCATTAATTAATTTTTTCATTTCATATACTCATTGCTGGCGCTAATATAACAACAAAATTGCCATTTTGTTTAATATTTGCTATTGCTTTTATTTATTAAAAATTGTTCTGAGAAAGAGACATGAGAGTAAATTTTATCTATTATTTATATATGTTATTTTAACTTTTTAATAACAGAGAATAAACATATATATTAAAGTTGCCATAAACTGAATAATAGCAATATTGTTGGGTTAACACTTTGTTAACATTAATATTTTAACTCTGATCCAACTAATTTTCGCCAGACATCCAAAGAAGTTGATATAATATTGATTAACTGTTTCACAACCTTTAAGGAACAAGGATTCAATTTTGTCACAGCTTTTGTTCACATGTTTACATGGAGTAGTTCAAACAAATCAAAAATTGACAGTAAATTATTAAATACATTTTCTTATATACAACTAGGAATAAAGATACATTATAAGTCTCTTATAATAACTTATTAAAAAGACCATATACATTTAGTATCACCAGATCATGACGGAAAATCAGGAAAAACAACGATAGCGTTATATCACGTATCGTCTATCTTCTTTTGTCCTGATTTTACGCCATGATATGATAACACGACATGCACTCATTTATTTATACAAAGTCAATATTATAATGTTTACGAAATTAACTGTTTTTTCTTTGAAATGTATAAAGTTGTGTAAACTTAGTTTTTAATCTCAATACAAGTTTTACTTAAAAATAATTAAAAATTAAATTGAATTTCGTAGTACAATAACATGTTTAATCTTTAAAATTATATTTTGTAATAAGAACACTGAATTGTTTACCTTTCATTATAAGACTGATTTTACCTTCTTTTGATGTATAAACTTTCACGTCTTTAAATTTAATAAAAGGAGAATTTAAAAATTATATATGCAATTCGATGTAACTATCAATTTTTAGTGCATAAAAGCATTTACGTAAATATCAATTTGAATAAAAAAAATCTTTAACCCTTTTCAGCGCAGCTACGTTAAATGCATTCAATTTTCTTGAAAATGTATAATATGGATGCATTTATTATTTTAATCATTTTGGCAAATTCTTACTAAAAAATTGAATTTAAAAAAATTTAATGAAAAAAAATTTTTATGAAATTGAATTGAATAAAAATTTGAATTTAAATAATATTTTTGTTTAAGAACATAACAATAATAATTGAATGGGTTAAGAATGTATGTATGGCTAGCTTTTTTAAGTGGGATGACATACATCCCTTTGCCTCCAAAAGAGTTCTAATGTCACATACTCATTAAAATTGTTTTCATTAATTTGCAATGATCCATCTTAATTTATTGACTGCACAATTTCTAATTCAATTAAGAATATAACAATTTTCTTAGAATAGATTCGCTTCAGTATTATATAAATTAAACATTATAATTTAATGATTAATTTATTGTAGTATTCTTCATTGTAATTAATGTATATATTTTATATAACTTTATTTAATATATAATGAAATATTGTATAAAATTGTATTTGATGTATTTAAAAAGCGTAAAATGAAGAATATTTTAATGAGAAGTATGTTGGTTTGTAAATTTATATACTATTTTCTTATTTACTTTGCTTATATATAAATGTTTATGTTAACATTTTCATGTCTATAATATCAATAGTATACTTAAAATATATAGTATTTATTATTTACTTTAATTTATAAATATTTCATTTGAATACATTTAATATTTCATCACATAATTACATCGTATTTAATTTATTGTCCGTCATTGAAGGCGGGAAAGTGCCCTTTTCCTCTTTAGGAAATTTTCGGAAAACAGCATTACAAACAATTAACGGCAATCAAACGGCGTTACGTAAATATTACAAATGTAAAATGATACTTCTTAACTGCAAACCGATATTAAATAAGTATATTACAAAATTATTAATAGTTTTCATAAAATTTTTAACGTAAATTTAATTTAAACTTTACATTTCAAATTATATATTTGATAGGTCACGAAAAAAAATTTTTTTATATACCATTAAAATTTGAAGTAAATCTAATTTAAGTCTAATTAAAGTCCAGTAAATTATGAGTGATGAGGTAACAGACAAACAGACAGACAAACATAGATTGACATTTATACATTAGTAGAATAGGATTATTGTTTTACATAAATATGTATCGCTTTATAAGAAGAATAAAGATAACCAATATCACCATACGTAATTTTATATTCTAATTTATGATTGTAAAATACGTTAAAAAAATCTATTTTTATGAATAATTTAATTTTCATTTTTTTATAAATAATTGACGAAAATGTAGCAACAATATTATTTCCTTATTACGCATGTATATAAATGCATATACAAAAATAATATACACTAAGAAAAGTAACTTATAATAAATGACTGTTTAAACAGTAAATGGACTACAGAATTCTCACTAACCGAAAAAATTCTGTTAAAAACTGGAAAATTTAGTCTTAACACAAATTTTTATTGACTTTTCCAAGGATTTATGTGCCTAAAAGGAACATTTTTACTGTTTTTAAAAGGAAGTTTTGTGTTAATGGGAATTTTGTGGTCAAGTTAATGTTTAAACAGTAATTTATTGTATATTATTTTTCTTAGTGTACGTCGTTTGGTTATATTTAGTTACATTGCTTATTTTTTATAATTAATATTTTTAATATAATCAAAAAATACATTAATAAAATATAATGTAATGTTATATATAATTTAATCATTAATTGTTAATTATTGATTTATAATTATTGTTTTTATAGTAAAGGAAATATTATTGATATTATAATGTAATATCAATATCTTTTCCGTAACACAGAGAGCGCATATTGATAGAATTATCGTTAAAACATTGACATTATTTTTATTTGTAATTTTGATCTTACTCTCTAAATTTGAATGAGTGAAAATTTCACTTATTTGCTGAGTGAAACATTTTTTCACTTCAAAAAAGTAAAAATTTGCACTTATTTATAAGTGAAAAAATGTTTCACTTCCAAAAAAGTAAAAAATTTTAATTTTTCATAAGTGAAAGAAAATTCACTTTTCCAAAAAGTGGAAAACTACTTTTTCATAAGCTAAGAGTGCATTTCTCAATTACGTTTCATATTTTAAGTGATAGACTGGTATGGTGGAGAAGACCTTGGAGACCTGAGTTCGATTCTCGGAGAAATAGAATTTTTTCACTAAGATTTTTATTATATAATATGAAAGAAAGTAGAAAAACAAATAATGTAATTATAATATATGAATAATAAATAAAAGAACATTATTTTAATAATAAATAATTTGTCACTCTTTCAATAAGTTAAAATTCACTTTTTCTAAATAAGTTATTTCTGACTT
>JABFPJ010002451.1:0-19514 GCA_022817425.1 Gryon sp. ZL-2020
TTTTTTTTTCTTTCTTTTGTTTTTTTTTTTTTTTTTTGATTGTTTTGTTTTGTTTGTTTTGTTTTTATTGTTTTGTTTTGATTGCTTTGTTTTGATTATCTTGTTTTGATTGTTTTGTTTTGATTGTTTTGTGTTGATTGATTTGTTTTTTTAATTGTCTTATTTTGACTAACTTGTTTTAATTATTGTATTTTTCTTGTTTTGTTTTGGTTCTATTGTTTTGCTTTGATTGTTTTGTTTTAATTATATATATAACTCAAATATATGAAACATATTTTGAAAAAAGGTTTTAAATATTATAAATTCATTTTTTTAAATATTGTTTCTTTGAAATTATTTCTCACGATAAATTATGTTATAAAATGCTCATGAATTTGTTATATAATCGGCAGTGATGTGACTTGAAGTTATTGCGATGTCTCATCCAAGATAAATCACGCTGTATACACAGTTCAAAATGATTTGGCCGACTTAAAAGTCAAATGAAAAGTTAACGTGTAACTAAAGTTTGCTTAATTAAATCTCCAAGCCATCTAATTTCAACTCAAGTGAATTAATTTAATTCAATCCAACTGAAATTTGTAGTCTTGCATTAATTTGTCACTAATACATTTAATTTGCGCACAAAATCAAACTCACAAGTTTACAAAATAACAACTCATTCAATCTATATGCATTATACGGAGAATTAAAATCCCTCATGAAAAGAAATCGTTTCTTCTGACTTTTGGCTTTCTTGATTGAATCCATTAACTTAATTCCGCATTTCAAAAGGCAATGATTATTTGCCTTCTTTTTCTTTTTTTTTATTTTTTAAGTTTTATGAGAACAAAAAAGTAGAATAGCAATTACGTTTTTTTGATAAAACAATATATACGTTTAAAAGTGGTACTCCGACATGGCATTGTCTTGCAGTGTTTAGTTGCAAGTGTTATTCGACGATATTCTTAAGGGGACAGCGACTTGCGTTTTGCTAAGCAAAACTTGTCCAAGCGGAAAATCCCGTTATCGTCATTTGGTAGTTTTAGATGTAGGAGAAATTCATTCCACTCGCGACGGTTTATCGTTATTATCCCCAAAACTTCCGAAGCTCTTTGCATATCGCGACTGCACTTTCGCGTGCTTTCGTTTGCAGATAAAAAAAAGAAGAAAAAAAAAGGAAACAAAAAATTGCCTGTCGTCGTTTCTATTTATTCTCGGCTTCTTATCGATGCTTCTTTCTTTTGGGTTTTGCTTAAATGCAAGCCATTAGGTATGATAATTGCGGCAATGCTGTTTTAGTTCAATTAAGGAAGATCAGCCAACAAAAAAAAGGTCGAATTGTAGAATTAACATTTTATTGCATTTATTGGCGCTTAGTGATGATATCGATAAACGTTTAACCACGAGGGAAAACGATTAAAACGAAAAAATTGAAAAAGAAATCGAAATATTATACAGCATCAGAGGAAAACAATCGAAACAAACAAATCAAAACAAAATTATTAATATAAAGTAATCAAAAAATAATTCTAACAAGTCAGTCAAAACAAATCAATCAAAATAAAACAATCAAAACAAAACAATCAAAACAATATAACCAAAACAAAACAATCAAAAAAAAATAACCAAAACAAAACAATCAAAACACAACAATTGAAACAAATTAGTCAAAATAAAACAAAAGAAAATGACCAAAAAGAAGAAATTAAAAAAAACAATCAAAATACTACAAAACAATGGCAACAATCGAAATAAAAAATCAGAACAAAAGAATCAAAACATTATTATCAAAATAAAATAAGCAAAAAATAATAAAAACAAGAATCAAAACAAAACAACGAAAATGGAACTATTAAAACAAAATAATTAAAATATTACAATCAAAATAAAGTAAACAAAAAGAAACAATCAAAGCAAAACAAAATAACCAAAACAAAACTATCAGAACAAAACAATGAAAACAAAACAATCAAAATATAAGAATCAAAATAAAATTTTGATACAAAACCAATTTACATAAAATAACCGAAACAAAACAATTAATTAATTGACTTTATTCATTATTTTTCAATCAATTTCTAACATTTTAATGGCGGAAAAATACGAAATAAGGAAACCAGTCTGTCATACTCATCACACATTCAATTATGATAAATCAACCTTGATTTGTATGAAAAAAGTAAAGACTATTGGCTTATCTATCGCACAATTGTAAAATGCGTTAAGAAAAGGTACTCGAAACGCGTTTATCGCATGCAATGGCATTTTCAATTTCCGACTTTGTCTTATCTTATTTCTTATACCATTGGAATAAATATTTCAAACTCCTTTTTTTCGACCTATTTGTGTTTCTAATTTCCTCAGCAGTGCAAACAACATTATGTATGCTAAAATGATTTAGTTTAGTTTAGTTGAATCTTAATTTAGGTCATATCGTATTTTCGAACACATACAATTAAAATTCTCGCAAGATTTTGACGAAAAATAAGAACTTTGTTGAATGTTTGCGTAAGTATGGAGAATCTAATTTAAACAGTGTTTAATCATATCAAATTTCTAAGAAGCTTAAACATGATAATACTAATACAACATTATTGCAGTTTTTAAATACCATGTTCGCGCTGTGAGATATTAAAGTGTTCTTTAAAGTTTCGTTTCATTATACGGACAAAAAGAATGAGAGTCGAGTATATTTCAAACTACATTTTATACATCATGACCCATTTTGCAGAAGATTATGCGGCGTAAAAGCCGGGTGCGTTAATAACTTGCAATGATTATTACTATTTCATTAACTAAAATACACTTTTTCAAATGAAATCTTGATATTAAAAACGAAATAGTCATTCATCACTAGTAATTTTTTTTCGCTCTTAAATTCTGAACAGGGTTTCGGATATACGGGTTTTTCGAGGCACATAAAATATGTATGCATGGTCGTCGGCAGTGCACTTCAAGTGGACCCAGAAGTGCGTGCGTAGACTGCCAGTACCGAATAAAGTGCATACCAGACACAGCGGTGTGTTTTAATTACAGTCGACTGCTTGCCTACTTTTTTGCCGCTCTTTAAGTATACGTCACGCTATTAAATTCGAGATTATACTTTTTTTCTAATTATTTTAATTACGCCGTAAATATATACCGGAAATACGAACGCTGGATACATAATACTATTTCAACTCAGAAGTATTGGTTTTATCAAAAGTCTGATGATGAGTTTATTTTTTTAATGTTTGTTTGATTGTAATATTTCGATTGTTTTGTTTTGATTGTCTTGCTCGAATGGATTTTTTTGTTTTGATTGTTTTGTTATAATTGTTTTGATTTGATTGTTCTGTTTTGACAGTTTAGTAGTATTTTGATAATTTTATTTTCATGCTAATGTTTTGATTCATTTGTTTTGTTTTGGTTATTTTGTTTTGCTTTGATTTTGTTGTTTTGTTTTGATTATTTTATTTTGATTGTTTTTCTTCAAAAACTGCTTCATATTATGCAATATGACCTTGCTAATACTAAAAATCCTCATGGCATTCTCATCCATTCAAGATGAAGTATTGGTAATTAGGATATCTTATCAACATTAAATTTCGATAATTTAATCAATAAGTTGTGATTTTGATCAAATTGAAAACAGATAAAAGATTATCTTTGTCCAATTTCGGTGAACAAAGCTTCGGCGGCCTTTTTGCGTGTAAATCTTTCGGTTGGAAATAATAAGTTATCGCAATATACTGATCGCTTTCATTAAACTGAACGAAGTAGTTGGAAATTCGGCTTTCTGACGCGAAAACGAATATATTTCCATGTGTTATTAATTGTATACTGATTGAACTTATATGAGTTGATTTTGTTAGCTTCAACATATACATATGTTGTGCTTTAGTTATGACATACAATTTTTGTGCAAAAGTACACCTCGCATCGATCTCATATTTAAATTATTTCTCACGTAACTTTCTTCATTCAAACAAATATATATATATGTTGTATATATCGACCGTCCTTAAGAAAACTATACCATTTCAAAATTTCTTATGATATTTTAAATGGAAAATTTTGAAATAGAATAGTCTTCGTAAGGACCGTCGATATACTATATATAATGCTATATATTCTATATATATAGTATATATAGCATTCAGTACCATATATCTGAATCCCAGGGGCTTCGCCGGATGGTTTATTGTAAAAAATATTTAATATCTACAAATTTTAATTATATATATATATAAATAACTACATATTTTAATAAATAAATAACTACAAATTTTATTTTTATTTTTCTATTAAAATAGGTGGCAATAGGTTTATATTTCCTATGGCATTCTTATAATATTCCTATGACATCCTTATGACATCCATATGACATCTCCACGAAGTATAGGATGTTAGGACATCCTTCAACACTCTTATCACATCCTTACAATATCCCTATAATATCCCTATAAACATCCCTATGATATCCCTGATATCCCTATAATATCCCTATAATATCCCCATAATATCCCTATGATATCCCTACAATATTCCTATGATATCCTTACAATATTCATATAATATCCCTGATATCCCTATAATATCCCTAAGGTAAATACAAAAAAAGAAAAAAGTATCACTGAATTAAAGATAATAAGAAAATTCATGCTTCATTTTGCATTATTCCATTTGAGTAATTTTTTTCGTTTGCGAATCCGTGTTTGCACATCGTCTTGAAATGCACTTCATTCGTAAGTCATAAATTACGCGCGCAGAATCGCGTTCTTTGTGTTGTTATCGGAAGAATGGGACAACGGAAAACGAAAGTCGGAAAGGAGTGAAAATTAGAATCTGAATACAATTTCTTTTTCTACGGTTTTTATATATCCATCCAAGACATAAATATTTTAAGGAAGTTTGAACTCATAAAAAAAGTTCATTTGATTTATTTATAGTAAAAAACAATTTTTTATATAAGTTTAATATATATATATAATTGAGTTTCCGTGATTCTAATAACGTTTCGTTTTTTTCTTTTCAGCATCTGGAATTATCATAACTAAAAGTCTTGGGCAAAAACAAAGAAAAATAATAAGATAATAAAAGTGCTCGACGAGGATTTTGTGTTTGGTATAATTTAGTCGTAAGTTTTCCTAAACAGAGTTAAAACCACGGAGAAGAATGGATGCTCCATTCGAGACAGTATATAACTCGACAAATTTATTACGACATGACATGACAGAAGTTCATTAATGAGTACTTATACATTAAAAAAAGGGAAGTTAAAAACAACACAGATTCTTCTTTACAATAGCTCTTCATTTGCTTTATAGCTTTTTTACAAATTTGTTTTATGAGGTTAAAGCAGCTGATGATTTCCCGAGTCAAAATTGCTACAACACTTCATTCAACTTAAACTGTATATTCACACAGTATATCGACAAATATGACAGATTTCACAAAAAACTGCTGTAATATAACAATTACAATCATATCTTTTGATTAATACAATTTCGCTATCAAGAGCTAAAAGAAAATTAGATTAATCTTAATCAAATACACAACGTTGTGGAATAGTTTATGATTAGATTTACGTTTATTATCATAATTAGTACGCACATTAATCCACAACGAGATATTGATCATAATATATAATGCGTTTTTGATCCGATTAACATCGTATTAACAATACTATGAGGTTATTCTTAATTAACAAAATATTTCTTTAATAACATTAGGAATAAAAAAGGGAGAGAAGATGCAAATTTTAAATAGAAACGTCTACGTTTATTTAAATTGAAGTGCATTGCGATATATACTATGTCTCTACTATCAATGGCATCCTTACGGTCTGAATATAAATTTAAAGTCTTAAAATGTGTTCTCATTTCCTTGAAGAGATAGCTGATATTTCTTTCAGTTTATTCCACTTTGACAAATATAAACGAAAATGCTGTGAAGTTAATTACGTCTGTAAACTATGGAGGGGAAGTTTGTTTGAATACTGCTCTGCAAGAAAAGCAGCTGACTGAAACTGACCTCGTTGCACACGCTGCTCGTTTAAAGTGTATGATTATCTATCACATGTCCAAGACACGTTTCACGGTAACTAAAACTAATGAAATTTCATTCTTCTTGCAGTCTCTTGCTTCAATGACACTAATTACCATCATAATTCTTTTAATCGTAAAAAACCTTCGCACAGAACGGAAATGAGAAAAATTCGATTGGAAAGTTACGAAAAAAATGTGCATTTGAAAAATTCACATCAAGTTCAAGTATTAAATAGACGCAAAATCACTTTTATCCTTATCTACTTTTTTATATTTTATCCTTTATTTTTTATGACTTTTTATATTAATTTTGAAGAAATAAACTAAAGAAAATAAAAAGTTAATAGAAACCAATTATTCAAAATAAAATAATTCAGAAATAATCAAAACAAATATATCAAAACGAAGATTGAAATAAAATAACAAAAACGCAAAAATGTAAACATAAAAAATGAATAAAAACAATTAAAATAAAATAAAACAAAGGAAATGCATTGAATCAAAACAAAAAAGATACAGTGAGTTCAGAATAACCTAAATTACATTCTTGTATAAGTAATATTTGAGAGTTAAAAATATTATAGTTGCGTGACTTATCGTTGTTTGAGTTGAAAAGAGAAATATTTGGATCAATCGTGCTTCACGAGGACTAGTTGCCGAGTGTGTGAATAATCAAATAACGTAGTGTTTGAGAAACAATACGTAAATTTGTTATTATTATTATTATTATTGTTGTTATGAATGTTACTATTATCTTAAAGTAAATTGCAATCGACATAGTCCGAGCATATACAATGTTACGAGCAAAATCGATTAGCATTAAGATATCAAAATTACAAGGTCCCCTTAATAATATAAAAGTCGTGAAAAGAAAACAAAAAGACTAAATGTATGTGTGATAAGTAAATCAAATTGTATAATAAAACTATTAACTTAGAGTAATAAATAGCTTTAAATAGTTGAAGTTTAATGATGGTCTTTTGAAAAAAGCCCGACTGTCTTGTAAACACTCGATGTAATAGTCTCTTATCGAATTTCTCTTGAATATAAAAAGACCGTTTTATCCTTAACTTATCGTACGACAGTCTTATCAAAGCAGCCTATTGTAATGATACACTAATATTATGAAGTGATGCAATTTTTCACATGGCCTACAGATTACGATAGTATTTATTACAAAAGATCAGTTAGTCTTGAGCGACCAGTATAACAATGCGGTGCTTATCGATATTGGCGCTTTGTGTTGCGGTCGCTTCTTCTGCTAGCATTGACAATGACTGGTGGAAACATGCAGTGGTTTATCAGGTTTATCCGAGAAGCTTCAAGGACAGCAACGGAGACGGTATTGGGGATCTAAATGGTATCACTAGCAAACTTGAGCATATTCGTGACGCGGGTGCTGACGTTGTTTGGCTTTCACCAATCTATTCGAGTCCCCAAGTAGACTTTGGCTATGATATTTCCAATTTCACGAACATTCACAGCGAATATGGAACACTCCAAGACTTTGACGCTTTCGTCAAAAAGGCCACTGGATTAGGCTTAAAAGTGATGCTGGACTTTGTACCAAATCATAGCTCCCCAGAACACGAATGGTTTCAAAAGAGTATCCGACGAATTCGACCGTATGATAACTACTACATCTGGAACAATGGAAAGGTCGTTAACGGAATGCGACAGCCACCTAACAATTGGATATCAGCTTTCAGTGGATCAACTTGGGAATGGAATGCTGTGAGGAAACAATACTATTTGCACCAGTTTGCCGTGGGTCAACCGGATTTCAACTACCGCAGTCCGGCCTTGAGACGTGAGATCGCCAAAGCTTATACCTTCTGGTTGGACAGGGGAGTTAGTGGTTTCCGTATTGATGCAATTAACTTTCTGATTGAGGATTATCGTATGCGTGACGAGCCACGATCCCAAGCTGACGTTCCGGACGATGATTACGATTATCTCGATCACATTTACACACGAGATCAAATGGAAACGTACGACATTATGTACAGTTGGCGAAATCTGTATGATGCACACGCAAAAAGAAATAGTCGCAGTGAATATTTAATTCTCACGGAGGCGTATGCGAGTTTGCCGTTAACGATGAAATACTACGAAGCAGGTTCAAATGCACCAATGAACTTTGCTTTTATCACTGATGTAAATGGGGATTCTTCAGCGATGCAGTTGAAGAAGACAATTTTTAAATGGCTTAATGATCTTCCGGAAGGTTATCAGGCTAATTGGGTTACCGGCAATCATGATAATCATCGAGTGGCTTCGAGGTTTGGTGAGAAAAGAGAGGATCAGATGTCGGCATTGGTGATGGTGCTTCCGGGCGTGGCGATTATTTACAACGGCGATGAAATTGGCATGGTTGATAAGCATTTTTCATACGAAGAAACACTCGACCCAGCTGGCTGCAATGCCGGACCCGAGAGATATGCATTGAAGTCTCGTGATCCTGAAAGAACGCCGTTTCAATGGGACAGTACAACCAGTGCCGGATTCTCTACCAACGCAAAAACTTGGCTTCCGGTTCATGAAAATTACCGCGAGCTGAATCTCGAAGCGCAAAAGAGAGCTGAGGTTTCTCATTTTAAGGTCTTTCAAGCTTTAACCGCTCTAAGGAAGTCTGAGGTACTGAAAAATGGAAAACTCGAAGTTGCTCTTGTTCCTAAAGAAGGCAATGTTTTAGCTGTGGTAAGAAGATTGAGAGGCTATATTCCAGTGGTTTTGCTTATCAATGTTTCTAATGAAGAGGTTAAATTTGATGCATCGGCATGGCTGAATTTGGAATCGACAAATGATGAGATGGAAGTCTATACTGCTAGTGTTAAGTCGGGAATTGTGAAAGGACAGAAAATGAATATTAAAGAATTGACTCTACCGGGCGCAGCTACGGTTATATTGGGTGATGGTACAAAGGACACGTCGAATTCTTGAATCAATGAACTTTGACATAATGAAGATCGATATTGTATTTGTTGTTTGAAAAATAAATTTTTTATAAAATTGTAAAAGATGTTGATGAATTTGATGAAAATGATAAAAACATTATTTCGTCACTGAAATAATACTATTTTCTAATACAAATTGTTGTAATTTTATTTACCAAATCTCATTTCTTACCTAAAAACGGCAATACAATTTTGTAAATATTAAACACGAAGAGCTTAATATTTCTTTATTGTAAAATTAAAGAAAAATTACTTGAATAAACAATTAATTTACTGTTTAATGTTTCTAAAAACATATTTAAAGAATATTCATATTTCCATACTTTTAAGAACAAATGTTTATTTTCGAAAATACGGACGATAATTATATAGCAATTGAAGTACATCTTTATATTAGAATTAACTTTAAATGTCGCGAAATAACACAGTCCATAAGACAAGCTCATAATATAATTGTAATGTTATTATTTCCGAGTACCTACAATTACGTTGCATAGATTATTTACATAGTTGATGTTGAACTTTGTTTCAAACTTAGTAAAAACTAAATGGAAACGTCGGAAATGCTTTAGCAAATATACGTTGCAAACTATGTAAGCAAATTCTAGCGGCACGTATGGTACAGTTTTGAAATTATAAACGTAAAAAGTCATTTCTAACTTAAACTTTTACAACAGCTGACGATAATGATGTAACGATGAATCAGGTTACAATTTGCTTAAAATCACTAGTTAGACAGAGAGAAACGACTTACATATTGGAAATGCAGAAAAGGCAAATTCTGTAAAAAAATCGTGACTTTCTTAAGAATCAACGGAACGTGAACTTTATTCAAAAATTGGCTCAGAAAAGAACAAACTTTTCGTTGCAGTTATAAAAACTTAACATTTTTATTGCAAATTCTTTTCGTACGTTTATAGTTTAAAAAAAATTTGGAAAAAAGAGTTGAAAAAGAAGAGTATCAGTTCTTATATTAGAAATACTTTTTACCAGAGAAAATGTTGACTTTCAGTAAAAAAAAAAAAAAAAGATCAAGTTACCAAATTTATGAATATTTGAATGCTGATAAAATTTGGCGAAAAAAATGCTCATTTTATTACTTTGCTGAGCATATTAAAAAGAATCAGATTAGAATAATTAATTGTGTTTATCGCATATCATTTTTCATAATTTAAACTTCAGATTTTTCACTTTTAGTAAATAAGTTGGTATTAATTTAAAAATATAATCTGAAACTTTAAAATAATGAAAAATGAGATGATATGATTTTTATAATTAGAAAATATTTCTACTTCACGTGAATCGAGTTGAATATACATTACTGAAAACACTTTTACACGGATGAAAGAACATCAAGGCATGTTTTACACATATTCTATTTACATATTTATGATACAGTATTACAAGTGTCGAAAGTACATTCGCGTGATGGCTTCACCTACATTACATTTGCAGCGTAAATGTGAAAGATTTCGATCAGTTTCTTGTGAATATTGCAGATTAGACGCGTGACTAATGACAGTAAAACCGCATATTCAGATAAAAAATGGTAAGAAGAATCAAAACATGAAAAAAAAATAAAAAACGGATATCCAAGAAAAAAAGTAATGTTATTTAAACGTATTTTCTTTCTTTTCATACAAATATTTTGATTTTAAACTCATAAATCGTTATCTCGTAACATGCAAATATATCGCAATTAAGATAAAGCTTCTAAAAAGACGCATTTTTATATAATATTTGCGTATCAAAGACCCTTGAAAATATTTACGATACCTAAACACACACAATGAAAATTACCGATAAATTAACAGCGTTTAATCAAGTTTCATGAACATAAACACTTGATGTGAATAACAAAAGTATTTATCGCTAACTTGACTACGAGAAATTAAACTTTATCTTTAGTGTTTTGTAATCAAAGATTGCTGATATTTTTCCAACTCGCATTATTAAAGACATTGTAATATATGGTCAAAGCACAAAGTGTCGTAATGTGGAAAACAATACTCATCTTGTACAGCGTAAGCGTCGGCGCTTTAGCTGCGGATTCGGATTATGATTGGTGGCGTAAAACAATAGTGTATCAAGTTTATCCGCGTAGTTTTAAAGACAGTAATGGCGACGGGATCGGTGATTTGAATGGAATTACCAGTAAATTAGAACACATTAAGGACATTGGCGCAGAAGCCGTATGGCTTTCGCCAATATACGCAAGTCCGCAGGAAGATTTTGGCTACGATATTTCCAACTTCACCAACATCACACCGGAATACGGCACATTGGAAGATTTCGATAAACTCGTGGCAAAAGCAAAATCTCTTGGACTAAAAGTATTGCTCGACTTTGTACCAAATCACAGTTCGCCGGAACATGATTGGTTCAAAAAAAGTGTAAAAAACGAAAAACCCTATGATGAGTACTACATCTGGAGGGATGCAAAAACCGTAAATGGAATGCCAGCTCCGCCGAACAACTGGTTGTCTTCATTTGGCGGTTCGGCTTGGCAATGGAACGCCGATCGCAAGCAATATTACTATCACCAATTTGCCGTGGGTCAGCCGGATCTCAACTATCGAAGTGCTGCCTTGCGACAGGAAATGGAAAATGCTTTGCTTTTTTGGTTAAATCGTGGAATCAGTGGATTTCGCGTTGACGCTATTAATACCCTTTTTGAAACTGAGGATCTGAAGGATGAACCATTATCTAATAGACCGGGTGTACCTGCGAATGATACGGACTACCTTTTACATCACTATACGATTGATTTGGACGAAACTTACGATATCGTAAAAAGTTGGCGGGAGCTGTTGGACCAACATTCCAAAGACCATAATTTACCACAACATGTGATGTTGACGGAAGCTTATACCAGTATTCCGTTAACGATGAAATACTACAAATATGGTTCGAGCTTACCCATGAACTTTTATTTTATCACAGAAGTAAGGGGGGAGTCAAGTGCAATTGATATGAAAAGAACGATTCATAAATGGTTGAACAACATTCCCGAAGGTTACACGCCAAATTGGGTAACCGGAAATCACGACAATCATCGCGTAGCCACGCGCATGGGTGAGAAACGTGAGGATCAGATAACAGCTCTTGCAATGTTACTTCCGGGTGTGCCGATTATTTACAATGGCGATGAAATCGGCATGTTGGATCGATCATTTACTTTCGAGGAGACAGTTGATCCGGCTGGATGTGGTGCCGGTTCCGAACGATACTCTCTGAAATCCAGGGATCCCGAAAGAACACCTTTCCAATGGGATGATACAACCAGCGCAGGTTTCTCCACGAGTACAGATACATGGCTTCCGGTGAACCCAAATTATCCGACATTAAATTTGAAGATGCAAAAGGATGCAAAAATTTCACACTATCATGTTTTCAAGGCTCTGACGGCGTTGAAAAAACATCCCGTGGTGGCAGATGGGGATGTTGAGATTTTGTTGGCAGCGGAAAGTGTGCTTGGGGTGGTTAGACGATTAAAACCCCATCCGCCTGTGGCTCTGCTTATCAACAGTTCCGATGACCCGGTTTCGCTTGACGCAAGCGGATGGTTGAATTTACCGGAAAGAATGATCATTTATACGGCGAGTGTGCGATCGGGCTTGGATATTGGCTCAACTGTGGATACCACGAAATTACGATTGCCGGGCGCAGCTACGGTGGTTTTGAAGTCAGCTTGCAAAGAGTAGACCGAAAAATAATTGTAAAAATGAAATTTGTCAAAATTCAATAAATACTTTTTCATTTCAAATTTATTTTCAGAAAAATTAATAGTCAAATTTATTATCAAGATAAAGTAAACCTGAAAGTAAATAAAACAGACCAAAAGAATACAATGTAAATAAAGAAATGTAAACAAGGCAAAGTAAGTAAAGTAAAGTAAACAAGGAAATGTAAATAAAGCAAAGTAAGTAAAGTAAAATAAACAAAAAATGTAAACAATGCAATGTAAACAAGACAAATTAAATAAGGGAAAGACAATGTAAACAAACTAATATAAATGAGACAAACTATATAAAGTAAACATAATAGTTTTTTACTATCTAGATAGTCAATCTGACTATTCATTTTTTAGTTTATTTAAGTTATTTTCAAAAAACTAAATTGTATTTATATGTCCATTTGCAATTCAGCGTGTAAAAATGATCAGTATTTGTAAATGTGTTTAACTGAAGTAACTTAAAAATGAAACTTAATCTCAGTTGTTGGTTTACTACGAATCGTTTATTTACAATTCAATAAATTTAACTTTCAAATAAAATGTTAATTTTCTATTGTATTTTGTGTTTATTTTAAATACAACACGAACTACTTGAAAAAAAATGATGTATATTTCCTACACAACCGCGGATCAGCGGTGATATTTTTCCGTGAATATGAATTTGTTTTTATTCAATTCAACTATCGATTCGAAATAAATGATTGCATTCGATGGAATTTAAAAACTTAAAAAAATGAAACCCTTCTGAATTTAACCGCAAAGCATAGTATGATGTAATATATACACAAATAAAAGTATTTTCATCATATTTCTGGATTTTTTTAAATTTGTTTATTAATTATATAAATCGACGCCTCAATCGAAGAAGCGGACACTTCAAATTTTTATATGTATTTTACCGTATAAAAATTTGAATTGTCCGTTTCTTCGACTAAGGTGTCGAAATAAATTCTTTAAGTAACACTCTAAGAAATTCTGTAATATTTTAATATATGCTAATAAGATATAAATTAATAAGAAAATTAAATAATAAATAAATGAAAAAAATGTATTTGAACAAAATAAATTAGTTGCAAATAAAATAAGGGAAATAATAAAACGTGCAAGCATGTAAAAATAAAATACACCCAAAACAAAAATTTATGTTAAAACACAGTAGTAGAATTGAATCATACCATAACCTTGAAAGGTGCTACACTGTAAAATATGAATATTTTTTTGCTTTATAACCCGAGTTGTTATTTTTACGATGAGCGTCGTTATTTTTATGATAGCATAACGTTCCTTTTATGTTCTATCATTCTAAGTGTATTGTTACAACATTTTATATGCCTCGGCATCTTTATGCATTCATTCAATTTATAGTCAATACAAAATACTCTCCACTCAACATTCAACTTGATAATAAACGAGGAAAGATAATATTCGAGGCATTAATTAAGTTGCAAACATTTATTTGCGCAATTCTTCACGAAAAGCGACATTATTTTGAATAACTTTGAAAGCAGCAGTTTTACTTTGAAAACAGTAAAATAATATTATAGAAGATTTTCTAATCTTATCTCTCACAAAACGTAAAATATTATTTTAATATATTCCTCATACGTTCTTAATATATTTTTAATATATTTTTAATATAGGAATATATTGAGAATAATTTTTCAAAACGGAAAATATATTGCGAATATACTGTTAAGATATTCTTAAAACATTCTTAATATATTTTTAATATTTTCTTAATATATTCTTAATATAGACTTAATATATTCTTAATATATTCTTAATACAATCTAAATATATATTTAATATATTTTTCAATATAGGAACATATTGTAAATATATTAAAAATATATTTACAATATAATGCCAAAAAAGTAAATTTTGAGCATTTTTTAAATACATCAAAAATATATTATGAATACATTGAGAGTATATTAAAAATACATTATGATTGTATTATGAATATATTAAGCATATTATTATATAAATATATTAAAAGCACATTAAGAATCTATTACGAATATATTAAGAAAGTATTAACAACATATATAATATTTTCGGAATATATTTTTCGACTTGCTAGGTCGACTTGCTATTAACAATATATTGTTAATATAGGAATATAATGAGAATATATTATGAATATATTATGATTATATGATGAATATATTAAGAATACGTTATGAATATATTATGAATATATCATTATATTAAGAATATATTCGGAATATATTTTGCTAGGGATATACTCTAATATATTTTAAATATATTTCTAATATATTTGGCATGTATTAATATACAGAATTTTAAAAATATACCAAGAATATATTAAGAATATTTTTGTATAGAAAACATATTCGCAATATATGTTTTCTACGCTACGTATGAGTGCGAGAAAATGAGAAAGAAAACGACTATTTCAAGAAATAATCTAATGAAATATACATCCCTATAGCGCGACAAATTTGATCCCGCGCACAATTTAATGCCCGTCTTTTGCACGGTGCCCCTCTTTTTATGCTTCAATTTTATTTAAGTAACTACTTTTGCCAAGCAATTGCAACATAAAAAATTTGCCTTCTTTTTTTTATGACTAAGCGCCTTAAAACGACTTTTGCAAAATAATATATCTAATCCCAGCGAGGGACGATGTGTTCTTCTGCACTTGCGAATGCAAAAGTGTGTTTGATACACGTCTTTGTCTGAGAGTTGAGGAAAACATCAAAATCAGTGGTTGCGATAAAAGTTCTGGCGAGTTCAAGGTAAAATTGTTTCCGGCTTGCGACATGTTCAGTTGATGGCAAAAGAACACAAGTTTCAAGACGAAAGTAGGCCAGACAATGGATGATTCAGACGTGGCAAATGTGAGAAATAAAACACGTACAAAAAAAAAAAAATAAAGAGAAAAGGCTTGTATGCTTGCATCAGACAGATGTAACTGTGTTACGCACATCAATCACAAAGAGTGCGCATATTTTTAAAGCCTCAAGTTTTATGTAACAAAAGCTCGCAGGTTGTATGTGTGTGGAATCATTAATAATTTTGTATATTAATTTTGCATTTAGACATTCTATATATATTTTGTTTTTCAGAAAAATATGTAAAAATATTAAAATTAATGAAATTGTGTTCGACAGTTATTTAAAAAAATACTCATTTTTTATTTTAATTAACAAAATTTAAATTTAATATCATTTATTTCGATTTTTTTTTTATTTTAATCAAAGTTCTAAACTTCTCAACATTTTTAATAATTCAAAGTGAAATAAATCTGGCAAAAATTCAAAATTATGAAGTTGTGAAATTCAGAGTAAATTTAAAAAATGAATTTTGGAAATGGAAATAATTTTGAAATGTTAACACATCTGCAATTTGGACGATTTTGAGATTATTTTATATTTTAAATTTCCGAACATTTAAAGTTCGAAAATGCAGTAATTTGATTGATTTAAACAATTAAAAAAATAAATTGAATTAATTAAAAATTTATAAATCGAAAATTAGTTTAAATTGACAATTAAATGCTAAATTGTGAATTTATGTTTTTATATTCTTTTTTTTAATTTATGAAAACATATTTATATGTTTCATCAATATTCACAGTAAAACTTTTTTTTCTGTGCTTCTATATTTTTTGCAATTATACTTTCATATAATCGAAAAAATATTTAAATATTATAAATATACTTTTATATTTCACCATTTATACTTTTCTATGATTAATGAAAAGAAAAAAATCATAAAAAATTAATAAAGAATAATAATTACAATAAATAATTTTTATTCTTAATATATTCTTAATATATTCATGACATATTCTCAATATATTCCAAATATACAGTTTTAATATATTTAAAAAATGTTTCAAATTTATCTTTCTGAAATGATGAAATTATATTATATGCAACTATATTCTCAGTATATTCCAATATAAAAGATATATTAAAAATTAATTAAGTATGTTTTCAAAATATATAAAGAATCTGTTTAAATCATATTAAAAATATATTCCGAATGTATTCTTAATAAATTCTTATTAGAAATAATTATATAATATACAAATTATTAACTAACAATGCTCTTATATTAATGACATTATTAATATAATATATTAATAATGGTATTCTTAACAGTATTAATATATTGTTAATATATTTTTTAATATAGTAACATATTCTACATAAATTAATGATATATTCACGATGTGATGCCAAAAAGGTAAATTTGAAGAATTTTTTAAATATATATTAAAATATATTATAAATATATTAATACTATATTAAACATATATTAAAAGTACATTAAAAACATATAAAAATATTGAAATATTAAAAATCTTAAATATTTAAAATATATTAAAAATATATTGAAAATATATCAGGAATATATTAAAAATATAATCGGAATATATTTTTCGTTTCGCTAGGTTGAATAACTTAATTTTTTTTCAAATTAAAAAAAAGTTAAAAGTCAAATAAAAATTAAGAAATTAAAAAAAAAGTTAAGTCAAATAAAAAATAAAAAAATGAAATGCTCAAGATTTTACCTTTGCCAGACATGTCATGTCATTACTTTTTGCCATGCCGATTGCATTTTTGCAGCGCACTATTTTGTTGTACTTTGCATGAGAATACATGAATGAAAAAAGGGGAAGTTGACGGCGCAAAGAAGCATTGGCGTGTGAGCCATTGCATATTCAATTTTTGAAAGCCAGCGTGGCTCGAGGGCACGAGACGCGACTCGACTCGACCAGAGACACAACTCGCCACTTCTTAATTAACTCGCTGTCTTTTCAACAATGCCAGACAAGATGTGCACTGACTCGGGTGTAAGGTGTCTGTCCTTACTTTACCTTTGTCAACGTTGCACAACACGCATCTTGAGATTTCACGCGACTTAACTTTCCGCACGTTTCATCCGGACTTGTCACTGTATTACAACGCGACTTTTCGTGATCATTTTTGCTTATTTTCACTGTCATTTTTACACAAAAGACAGTTAAGGAAAATTATTCTATAAATAAACTTAAAAAAAAATTTAAGTTATTAAGAAAATTGATTTTTTTAACTTTAAACAAAGTATAAAAAAAGTTAATTCTTTAAAATTGATTTAAAAAAATGAAAATGTTTATTGTTGAAAGTTAAAACAATGAATTTTTTTCAGTTGAACATTTAATTTTTAAAAATTAAACAGTTTTTTGTGATTTCTTGTTTCAATATTAAATTTGTTGTCAATTTTTACAAATTAAACAAAATTAAACATTTGAGTTTTGGAAAATTAAAAAAATTGTTTTAAGAATTGAAAAAAATAATGTATTCTCTTTGAAAATTGTAACAAAATAATGTATTAATTTGAACAAATTTAAGACATTAAAAAAACATAATGTTTGAAAATTAAATAAAATTTAATTTTTTACAATTTAAAAAACCGATTGAAATAAATTTTTTTTTTTTTCAAAAATTAAAAAAATTAATTTTTTAAAATTATTTTTTTTTGGCAATTTCTTGTTTAATTTTTAAAAATACTTTTTTTAGTTTTTAAAACATCATTAAAAATTAAATTTTAGTATTCATCTTTGTAACAAACTAAAAATAAACCAAAAATTTATTTTTGGAAAAATTAATTTATTACATAAACATTTCTAAAATTATTCACAAAAATAATGTTATATTTTATATATATAGATATATAAATTTTAAGAATATCTACAGTTCACTAGAATTTATTACAATTATTGTAATATTATTCACCTTAGCGTAGGAGTTTGTTTAATTAATGTATGTTATATTTAAATATTACATTTTAAATTGACTAAATGAAATATAATGAATTGATTGTATTAATTATCAGCATTGACGTTATTGAACGATTTATAAATAATAAAAGTTTTCTTGCAAAATAATGAAACAAATAATGATAAAATGATTACATCACAGGAATAAAGTTTTTTTTATAATATAATGTATTTAATGGATTATAGAATACTATTTCAATAACTCAATGCATATTCAATTATTGACTTATATTTATTATTCAAATCATTTCTATTTATTGCGTATAGCATTTTCATCACAATTTTGCAATCAAAATTACGATAAAATAAGATAAATAATTATTTTGCAATACATTCCTTCTCTTAAATAATAAATTTGCGTAATTATTGAGTAAGATTTCTAATACCTTTTATTATCTTATTCAGATAAGATTATTCACTGAATAAAATTAATTTATTTATCATTACGAAACTATTGACATTTAATTTTTGTACTTTCAACTTTTTATATTACTTAATATATGCAACTTTTCACTTTTGTTTGATTAAGAAAATGTTTCAAAAGTTTTGTTAGAAAAATGTATTTTCTTTTTTAATTGAATTTAAATTGGTTTCTTTTAGTTTTTAAATTTTTTATTAGTAATTTTCATTAAACAATCATAAATGGGATCAACAAATGAAACATATTTTTTAAAAAGTAGAATTAACTTGTGTTCATTAATTTTTAATAAAAAAAACAGCAGCAAAAGAGGAATAAATTTTCCTCAAAACATAGTAAAATGAAAAATATTACACAAATTTTATCGAAAAATCGGTCCAAAAACATGTTTTTTTTCAATTGGCCATAACTTGGCCATTTTATATCCAAAATGACTCAATGATGTTTCAAATTAAACGTAATAAAACGTACTTTTGAATTCTAATGAAAAAAAAGAGATTCCAAACTTTTTGGATTCTGTGCGCAGGTTTGAACTTGAACTTTTTTTCAATTTTATAACACATGTCTTTGAGCGGGAAGGGAGGGGGATGTGAGGCGC
>JABFPJ010002452.1:0-19506 GCA_022817425.1 Gryon sp. ZL-2020
AAATAAATAAAGTATGTGAACAACATGAAATGTGAATGAAACAACAAAAAATGAGCATAAAAAAACATAATTAAAATACTGATTCAAATACCATATAATTGATTTTAAAATGTTATATTTTATTATTTAATAATAAAAATGATAAAAAAATATTCATTTGTGTATATAAAGAATTCTTTTCAGGATTAAATGATATCTTTTAGATATTAAAAGATTTGAATTTCTATAAATATTAGAATATTTGCTTTTAATTGTAAAAGGAATTCTTTTTGTCGTTATTTTAAGCAGAAAATCCATTTAACCTCAAACGATTCTTTTAGCCTTCAAAAGATATTTGTAAGAGTGCACGAGAAATGAAATGTAAGAAAGAATATTACTTTTAGTAAATATCAAGTAGCAGACTGAATTGAAATGTAATTTTACATATATTTAATCATTGAAATTTAATTTAATTTTTGTTGAATTGCATTATATTTGTGTCAAATGTTATTTCATGTGAACTTTGCTGAAGTAAATTTTACACAACACTAAAAAGAAATTCTTAAATTATAAAACAATATCAAAATATAAAATGACTTTTTGACATTATTTCTCTTGAATTTAGTTTTAGCTTTTTCATTTAGCTTTTTCTGGATTTGGAGTAGGTTATTTGGAGTAGGTTTTGATGTGCCATTTTTTTTATTTAATTTCTCAATATTAAATATATCATTGATATTAAAAATGAATGTAGCACAAATTCCAATACATCATAGTAATTGCGGATCAATTATTTGCATCGTAAATATTCACATAAATTAAGGCAATAATTATGCCTTGTCAAAATATAATAATTCGAAACTATAGATTAAAATGAAAACTAATATAATTTTCTATACTTTTTTTTATATCAAAATATACTCATTTTTCAAAAATGAATATTATTTAGACATTTCATCATTATCGAATGAGAGTTTTACAAAGTAATGATGTTTTACTTATTACTTCAGTATAAAAAATATAAAAAATGTCGTTTTAACAAGTGACAAAAGAAAGATGAAATTTGATTTTGTTCCTTCGTTTACTTAACTCTGCAAAATTTGAAAAATGTTGCATTTATCTTTACGTCACTATGCACGTTATATGTACAGAGTGACACGCAATACAATGACTGATTTATTACGCAAGAAAAGTAGCATACGTTGAGAGTTGCTATCGGTCTTTTGATTTTGAACTTATGACCGCTAGAAAACCGGATGCGGGCACGTACGTGCCACTTCCTTTTGAAAGCAATTTCCTCGACAAGTCGACGCATCAGTATCAAAGCCGCAAATGACGTCGAAATGATGACGACAGAGTCGCAGTTACGAACTCAACGTATACGTTGTAAAAATAAGTATACTTATTTTTCTTCTTCTTTCTTTAAAAAAAATACATCGTAAATCAAGATTAAGTACTTCGATTTATAACGAATCTATTTGTAAATGATATTAATTGATGAAAGTACCTTTTTTTGGTGTTTTTTTATTTTTGATCATTATAGTGGTATTTTAATCATAACCTTTCTACATAAAAAAGGTGAAAAAGCTATGGCAATTTTACTATATAAAGCATTAATATGGAAATTTGAAAATCATAATAATAAGAAAATAGACATCTTTTTTCAAGTTTTAAAAAAGAGGTTTATTTCTTATTTTGGTTTAAAAATGATGATAATATAACAGAAGAATAAATATTTGAAAATAATTTTAAAAAATACTTTGTTTTCTGTGAGTTAAAAAATGATTTAGAGTATTAACATTTTAAAACTTTGTAATAAGAAGCAAAAAATAATTACAAAAGCAACACAGCTTGATAAATGACTATTATCATTCGAGTAAATTAGTTTTAAATAATTCTACGTCTCGGAGTGGAGTTAATTTTGCGCGTTTAAAAAGGTACAAAGGCCAATTACGAGTTGTGGGCGAAGGGAGAAGTGAGCGAATTTTGCAGCGCGTGCGCTCGTTTTCGTAACATATTTTCGACAGCCGTGCTCGGCAGCCCGTTAATCACGGCACTCGTTAGCTCCCGATAATTTCCTGTAAATGTCCGTAGACCCACCAGACATCCTCCCCCGCCACGCGCCTTAAGGGGACTCTCCACGAAAAAAGCTATTTTCGTTCATTTTAATCCAATCACCTTAATTTTTTGATAATTGGTAGATTTTAGACTCCTTAATAATAATCTTTATTGGAAACCAAAAAAAATTAATTGTTTATAAATTATTAACAAGAAATTGTTTAAAATACTCCCTTCGGATTTTTTATATCTATTAACAAGCAAAGTTATAAACAATAACGAAAAAAAGTTTCCTTAAATGCAAAACCAATGAAACCGCAAATCCAACCATTTTTGTACAAAACATCGAATTCAAAGAAAAAAAAAATATTGTTTTTAGATAATTACAAGAATACTTCATTTTAATATTCATTTTGTCATTACTAAAATTTTTTTCATTTTTTTATTTACTATTTAAAAATTGAAAATAAAAAAAAACGGAAAAATATTGTAGTAAAAATAATTACATAAAAAAATATTTTCTATATATATAATAAAATAAATGAACAAGAATATTTATGAAGAAAATTACGTAAATGCAAGAAAATAAAGCTTATTTATTACAATAACGTGATTTTTAAGTGATCTATAAATTTTCATTTATCCTTCGCATAACGACCTTTTCACGAAACACCTGAAATGTTGAACGATGCTTTGTTATTCTGCTATCAGCTGTAACTTTATAGTTCGACTTGTGGCCGAGTGTGAAATGTCAGAACATCGTGTTAAAGAGAAGCTAACATCATTCGTTTATGCTGCTAATAGCTTCTGCTCGAAATACTTTACCTGCAATCATTTCACATCATTATATATTTCAATTTTTCATCACCGCTTTTTGTTATTTGCTTTCCTTATATATTCCATCATATTTTCTTAATGATTTACAAAAATTGTAAGAGAACATTTGTTAATAACAATAAAGCAATATTTAAACAATTATGAGATAAAATGTATAATAACATTAAAAAAAATATTGTTCTACTTTAATAGTAATTAAAATAGATAATTCAAAATTCAGATTATCTAACAGATGTTATGTAAAATACATGTTTAAAACAGCTGGTGGTAACTTAAAAACAAACGGTTTAAAATCGTTAGCAAGTGTCCATACTGTTGTAATAAATTGTTCTATAAGGTCACAAAATATTTTTCGCTTATAATGAAACCTGACATAATTTACTAATTAACCTATCGCTTGAATATACATGAATTACTTTCATATTTTCTGTTACAAACAAATGTTCACAAAGAAAATGCATGCAATTTTTCTTCATTTTACATTATAGCAGCAACAACTAATTGCCAGCAATTGGTTACATGCAATATTTCAGAATCGTCTGAAAAGAATAATTTAGCATCAATTGGTTGCATTAGAATGCAACTCGTCAAAGGGTTTGGTCGTATTTGGTGATTGGATTCAAAGTTTGACGTTTGGGAACGAATCGTGCGCCTCATTTTGCCCGCTGCGGAAATTGTGTGTCCACGGTCACGTCGCCGCGAGCCATGCAAATGAGTATACCTGTACAACGTGTATATCCACGTTGCGAGTCGCGTAACTATCGGGGCCTGCGTGTGTTTGTCCAGCAGTTTATGCACCTGCCACGCGGAAGCGCGGATCTCTCACGCACGCAAAGACACCGCGCGATATGTCTCGTCGGGAGAGTTTACAACGCCCAACGACCTCGCAACAACGAGCATTGCGATGAATGTTCGTTAATGTTACAAAGTCTTATACGATATTTGCTGTACGTGACGATCGGAACAAACCAATGCACAAACATGCGACTATTTTGTACGCACGTCACACTAAAAATTTGCTTTGTTTGACACGGTGGTTACAGTTATGTAGGAACTTGTATGTAGGACAGTTTATAAAGAAAAGTTGCCATAAATATATGAGAACCTTGTAATAAATTATTAGTAGAAATTGAACTGAAATATGATCTGCTAACCATATCAATTAATCAATTCTTCATACAGATTTTTTTACATGGGAAAATAAGTGATTGATGTAAAAACAAATTGATATGGATTGGACATTTATCATGTTAGTTTCAAATTAGGTAGTCATAACATTCACCATATTTAATCCATATTTGGCGTAAAATTTTTAGTTTAATTTCAGTTCAAATTTATTGCTAGAAGTGCATATTTAGAAAGATTGAGGTAAAAGCGCCTGTTATCGACATCTTAGTACCGCTTATCGACACTATGACAGAAAGAAAGATAGAGATAGAATTTTCAATGATGAACGGGAGCTTTTACCTAATACAACGTTTATTTTCATTTACTGCAGACAGACTTGAATAATCTTTGTTATAAATTAATTTGTTTAATGTATTATATTCTGATAAAATAAAGTCCAGTACAATCATACTTACTTAATGACACATCAATATCGAATAATGAAGTAATTTCTTTATATCACCAGACAAAAGAAATTATCCACTAATCAAAACAAAAAAAACGTTATCCATTAATCAAAAGCAATCATTGACATTTATCAAGAATCAAATTAATTGAAAATAGTGTAAATAAGTTGTACTGTCGCTTTTGATGGCACATATATTTTAAATAATAAAATAAAATTGTCTAATTAATGATCATAAAAAATGGTCCCAACATAACTCTCAATGAACCGTTAATTTAATAATACTTCAAACTGAATGCAACGTCGAATAAATATTACCGTGTGGGCATCAAACACCTGACCCTGCCCTTAATCCGGAATACAAATTCTTATTTGTCCCACCGATCACGAGATTTTACGAGCGGTTATATCACACGGCCAATTAAACGTCAAAAAGTTGTTCGAGATTACGGAATTGCAGGAACACTTGGGCGCATTTAACATCTCCCGCTGTGTTAAAAGGGTTCATGCATTTGCGGCTAAAATCTTTATTGTTTTTGGCAAATTTGCGTGTTAATGGAGTCAACGCTCGTATTAACAACTCCACAATCATAAAACTGTTAGATTCGAAAAAATGATAAGACCAAAGTATATTTCACCGATAAAATACAAATACAAAAAAAAAATTGGGAATAAAAATGTTTTGCAGAGTGAGAATTAATTGATTCTGATGGTTTGTGTTTGTTTAATTGCAGGTGAAGTGTCAGGTGAAAACGCAGGTACGGGAGCACGAGGCGACCGAGGAGAAGCGGCTGATCTAGCAACGCGAACGGAAAATAACGACGGGGCCACCCTGGCTGCGAATACAGCAGTCGACGCCAGGGGCGGGAGCCCCCAAGGGGCCCATCTTTCGGGCGCAGCCACCCCCCGACCTCCCAGAGGTAGGAGGCGGCAAAATCAAAACGGACTCGATACTACTCAGGTACTATTTTTATGCTGTGTTAAATACTTCCTTGGTAAACATTTACTTGATTTAATCTAAAAATAGCAGAGTCTGATTTTCTGTTAACGATTTCCCTTTAATTATCGACAACTAATTAGTTTCCAGCATCGTGCAATAAATTGTACTTTTTACTGTAAATCATTATCCAAATAATTAACCCTTTCGACTCCCAGCAGTATAAAAAAAATGTTAGAAGATACAGTATTCGAGTTATAGGATGAAAAATAAAAAATAATTGACATAGAAAAATTGGATATATTTTTATATCATATATATGATATAAAATTTATCCAATTATATACTTTCTTCGAAATGCAAAATAGTTACGAATAAAATATTGGTCAAATACTGAATACTAATTTGAAAAGAGTTAAAAGAAGTTTCTAACAATTCCACTTGATGCGATTTAAATAAGCAAAAAGTGAACTAGAACCAGTTCATTTTTCGGTTCAATGAACTTTTACTGTGATGTTTATATATGGACTTGAGTGTCAAGTTTGATTTTCTTGAAGTGTTTGATTTACCAGTACCTCCGGAATAAGCAAAGACTCGTCGAGAGATTTTAAACCCGTTTCTTTATGCATAATCGTCGTTGCGTTTAAATTTGGTAATCGAGCTTCAATTTGTTTCAAATATTTAAACAGCGTCTGCTATTTTTGCACGCCAATACGGAAGTTGAATTTAGTGCATGCAATGTCTAATCTTAATTACACATCAGCAGCAAAGCAAAGCAAATAACAAATAAGTCAACAAGCTACGCAGTTGTATCTAAACTAAATATATGACTATCTAAAATTCAAACACCTTTTACATGTACTTTTAAAAAATAGCTAGAATTATTGACAATGTTTTTTAATACTTCTGCCGTTAAACTGTGACTAAATAAATCTTGAAACATTTTATTGAAGTACTTCCCATAACTGATTGTTAATTAATTTATAGCGTATAATTAAAATGAAAGAAAAATTTAGTATACAATTTAATTATCCTTGTTTGAATTTTCCCATAAGTTGCTGATTTCAAAATATTATTTAATTATAATGCAAATTAAGTGAAACTTTTATTAATTATTATTTATTCCAATATCGTTTACCTATTGATAGTGTATTTAATAATATATGAACAAAAACGATAATAATTCTTGTATATATAGACTTTTATAATTTATTAAATATGACACAGAAAACGTACATTTGAAAATATTTATATGCTGACATAACTCGATGATACAATAATACATAATACCATAAAACGCAAGTATAAATCTTGCAAGAAATGAGTCTGCCGTCTAATGGGAAAACTAGAACCAGCAAATAAGTGATTGTTCTTATTAGCGCATATCAACTTTCGTACGCGTCATTAAATAATTCAAATTGACCATTAATATGTATAACCGAAAAATTGAGATTTTAAACGTTGTATAACAAAAAATAAGCCCTATATAATTTAGAAACTTATATATTATATTCAGTACTAAATAAAATGATATGATTATAAATAAATAATAATATATTGCCCAATATACATGGGAAATAATTGTAAATCACTTTGTACAATTCCATATTTCATTAAAACTATCAACAATTTTCACCAAAATAAACCAACAGCTACGGATTACTTAATTTATGAACATATCAACATATAAACTTCGCTTGTATTAAGCAAAACTGATTTTGCTCCAACATATTATACGAATTGACTTATAAACTTGTAATACTAATAAATTGTAATAAACTGCGAAATAAAAATCGATTATGGCAAAAGGAACTGCAGCATTTGCAAGCTAAAATATAGTTGTTTGAGCGATAAAACTTGTCTGTCGATGTGATATTGTTTTTTGTACAATGATTGGACACGCATATCAGACTATTTTATTAGCGTTGTAATGGGTTCGCTTGGATGTGACTGGGTTGAATATTCCGGAGGCGAGAAAGAGATTTACCGCGTCGCGCCACTCCATTCTACGCCAATCGGCTCTCGTTCTTCTTAGTGTCACGGCGCGCGGTAGTGTCTTGCGCCACGCGTTGCCTTCATTACCATATCTCGAATGCAATCTGTTCGCCAGGATTAATGCGTCGAGATATTTCTTGCGCCGTTCAGACGCCGCGCAAAAGGCCGCGACGCGACGTCCCGCAGCGTCCGGATACGCGACGCCCGATCAGCACCGTCACGACGCCATTGAATCACTTGTTGCGCAGACCTGCACAACAATTTATGCACGATCATGCACAAACAACACAGTCACGGACTCATGTAAATTGGTTATATCGCGGTCACGTGTTATCATTAATGATCATCTGCAGCAGTGACAATTGGTTGTGCATGATAATGGGAATTGTCATACATGACCATGAACTTATAGACAAAATCAGATAGCAGTGTATGAAGGAGATATTAATTCTAATAAAAGCGATTTCAAATCGACTTGTTCCGATAACATAAAATAAAGTCAAATCAAATTAAAAATATAAAAGAAATATTTCTTAAATTAATTAATTTAGACAGTATTTAGATTTTTTATGTTTGTCATTAATTAATCTTAATACGCCTACTTATATATTTTAATTCCGTACAACTAAGTCAGAATACAAGATCAGTCATATTTGACATAAACATTGTGTACGAATCGAGGATCATAAATCGCACATGACATTTTCTGCAAAATCATTTGCATTTTACCATTGTAATTTCTAAATAAAAAGTTCACATTTCCGTTTGAAACTGCAATATTGAAACTGCTATAAAAAATACCGCATGTCAAGAGATCATAAAATCAAGCCAAAGCTGTAACATCTCAATAAGGATATTGATAGATTTCCAATCGTAGCAAAAATTTTTAGCTTATTATGTCGGCAAGAAAATGTAGAAACGCGACAATAAATAGAAGAGTTTAATATATTGATTGACGTCATATTTATATAACAGTGTGTAAATACTTGCATTGATATATAGAAATTGATTCGCTAAATACCATATTTCCTTCCAACTTGTGTATGATTTAATGTCAGAGTACCGTTCGACATGTCGAGATGATTTAAACACCATTCTATTCAGTACAGTCCTCTGCAACGGATGCAGATGTTGAAAGAGAAAAAATCTCTTATATAACACGTAAAAGATACTTGAAGATTAAATCAAATTATTAAATGAAAATTAATCCTGTAATATAATATTTATTTTTTGTTTCTCCTTTTAATAATATATTTGAAAACGTAATTTTTAATATATACGATTTGTATTCCTTTTTAAGGTAAAAACGGAACGTTTAACGCCAGACAATAATTCGACGTCATCAAGAAGTGTCACGCCTTCATCCTCGAGTCACCCGGGTACACCACCAAATGCTACGTCCCTGGGTGGACCCGAGGGCCCACCACCTCCCCATCATCTGAAGCACATGGAGCAAATGATGGGTCGAAATTACAGTGATTTCATGAGAAGTCTCGCCGCCAAGTACAATAATGCAAATCCAAATGAGTAAGTGTATTATATAACTTCATGTACATATTTATGTGTAAATACACATTCAAAAGAACTTCAAAGATATTCAAATTACTTTTAAACTTTGTAAACAATAAATTATCTAAAACTGTTTCAGTTATTTCAGTAGTCCCAGAAATGGATACTCTCCAGGTCTTGATCCAAGGTTTCCTGCGTTTAAGACTGCAGCGACGTCTTTCGTTGGTTTAATGGGTCCGTTGGGAGCTCCTCAGCCGCCACCCGTACCCACGACATCGCCTTTATCAAACAAAGAACCAAAAGATCCTAAGCAAGATAATCTTTTTGGAAATCCAGTTTTCCCGCCAATGCTCGATATGTCTTCGACGCAGGCACTCCTTCATATGGTGCGAACTGCAAATGCTGCACAAAATGCAGCAGAGTTGGAAACGTATCTGAAAGGTAAATACAATGACAGAGTCCATCATTCTATTGTTCTTTTTTATTTAAATTCTGATTTTGTATTGTTTTCTTTGTGTTTTTCATTTATAATTTTAGGAGCAAATAAACGTGACACAGTAATGTCGAGTCCTCTGGACTTGTCAAGTCCAGGTGGATTTGCACCACGAAAGCGACCCCGATTAGAAACAAGGCGGTCAGGGAGTATATCTCCAAAACCAAAAGCAACTCCTCAGCCAACTAGCCCACCACCCGTGCGATGTCCGTCGCTTTGTGGTCACATGCCTTGTGGAGATGGCCAAGCAGTCAACCGATGGACCGTCGAGGATGTAGTCAACTATGTGTCTTCCATCGACATCTGCGCCGAATATGCTCAGGTAAGTTTGCATCCTGTAACACTAATTACGACTTTCAAATCCACACAATGACAAAAAATTCAGCAGAATCTTTGAGGTTCAACACTCTCAGTCCAGTTAGACCTAATTAAGTTTAATTGCTGTTAATTAAACTCGCCACTTTTTTTATCGAGTTAATTTAACAGTCTATTAAATAGCAATGTAATGCCTTTCTACGTACAATTCTAAATAGGTCAAAGTTCGTGGTTTGTACAAAAATATGTACACAATGTGCACGAAAAAGAAACAAGATTAGCTATTAATCATCATCAAGAGTACAATGACATCGATTAATAACAATTAATTAAGTTTATAATGAAGAATCACGACGCAATGATGATTCTTCTTGTAATGTTAATGAGTGACAATGAAAGACCTGCGAAATCATGTGGAGAATTTTCCGAAGTGAAATCGTGCGAGGGTTATATTTTTGTGTAGTTCCGCCTTCAGGCGCTAGACTAATCAGCGTCTCTGAGGTTGCGCAAAATCGACTTTGTAATTGTAATAAATATATATATATATATTCATCCAACACTAAACACTGTCAGAACCTCGTCGCCTCGAGGTGAATCTCGGGTCTTTTGGTGATGGGGATAGGCAGTGTGCGCATATTGACTCTGATAAGTACGTAGGTGTAACTTATGGTAACAAGCGTCGGCCGGAGTGGCTGCAAACCCGTCGTATAATCTTAATCAGGGCCGCAGTTAACTTCGAATTGATTTTACGCGGTTTCAAACGTTACATTTTATGAGTAATTGGAAAATTTAATTGCATTGATTAAAATACTTGTTAGTTTCATGTGTTAATCTAAAACGATTCTCTTGTAGCGAATTTCTTTCAGTTAAAAACATGATTTATTTTATATACTTAACTGAAAAGACTTACAGATATTGCAATTGAACTTTGCAAATAATCAATTATCTATGAGATAATCAATTTGAGAAAAATTTTGGTTGAATAATCCTGACCATTCACATATATGCCTGAACTATTACTTTTATCTTATTCAACAGCTCTTCATGTTGAAAACATTTTGCAAACTACTTAAAGATTCAATTAACAAAAGTATTTCGATTGTCTGATTTTCATAACTGATCTGAACAGAAATTATTGATATGAAATACTTCATGTCAAAACATTTGACACATATTTAATATAATTAAATGATAAGCAATGGACAATATACAATTTCTCAATAAAGGCTCAAGGAATTTGCACTTTTTCCCACAGTTACTATGTAACAATGATTGGAAAAACCTTCAAGTGCATGTATAGAAATTGTTGCAATGAAAAAAAATTATATTTCAAAAGTACTTATAAGCTTGATTAAAATGATTCAATAATAAATGTTAAATGATGTGATCTTTAGTCAAGTGCATATGAAATCAATTAACAAAAATGTATTTATATTAACATATTGAATATTTGTAATCTCAAATTGAATATTTCATTGAAAAAGTTGTATCCGAGTCTGTTGCAGACACTCGGGTCACCGCTTGAACCAGTTTGAAGTTTTTCGCAATCGTTAGAAAGGCATGAACATCCGTCTTCCGGCACGACGAGGACATAGATGTGTCCTCGTCGCCCACGCAACGACTAAAACCACTGAAATCGAGACATTTCAAACACTTGTTATTAGTCTCAACTAAGTATTTTTTCACTTAACAAAATCTGTGTAACAATCTTCAACAACTTTTTTCTATTAAAGCAATGTCAAATGACAGCAAATTACTGTTTGAAACTGAAGTACAATTATTATAAAATATATATAGTTCTATGCAAAAATTCAACTCTAACATACACGGAAAAAAATCTAGCTACGATTGACAGAATTTTCTTGCAAAAACATAAATGTTCTTATCGAGTTAAGTTTGCAACATATTCTGGCAGCTTTTGCTAGAATGTCATGCAAGCTTTGCCAAACAATTGTTCATGTTATATTGACATTATAACATAAAAAGGTTATTGGAATGTTTGAATGATTTTTAAAAAGACTTGATTTTTAAGAAAAGTTATAAATCGTAAAAACGCAATAAATGAATCATATTTTTGGATTTTCTGTCGTATTTTTGGATAACATTTAACTTGAAGCATTGCTTAAAAGTCTAGCGGAAACTGTCTGAAAATTTTATATTGACATTGCTTGACGGATTTTGTTACTGTTATGTGAAAGTTCTTGCAATTACTGCAACATTGTGATTGTCTTTCAATTATGATAATAACTGCCAGAATTTCTAGCAACGAATGCTATATTTTTTTCGTTTAAATTAAATAAATAATTTGATATGAATGTAGACAAAGCTTTGTTACAGATATTTAATAATAACATTTGTCTCTCGTTAATGTAACAATTGATCAATTATCATTTGAAAGTAAATCAAATAACGATTGACATTTCTCAATTCATTTTCTCGAAGAACAAAACGGCCGATCAGTCTACCAACTTTATCAAGACGAAAAGTTGAAAGTAGTTTCAATTATGTTAGCAACGTTTCGCGCAGATATTGTAATCCACAAGAAGCCTCGAGTTAACGACTTTAAAGTCCTTCTGCTACGAATACGCCGGCACATTATTATTGACATCTGATTACACAGAAGTCCGACGCAATCGTCGTCGTTGAAGAAGTCGGTTGCCAAAACGGGCACACGGTTACCATTGCGCTTGCGCTCGCGCGCGTACACGCGCAATTCGCGTATGCAAATCAGCTCTTTCATTCCCATCGTTCGTCGATTCTTCTCCTCTCTCGGCTGCGAAGGGAAAACAAATATTTTTAACATGTTACGTGTGCATTTACATAATGCAAAAGACATAGTCGTCGCTTTCGTCGATTTGTAACGTCGTTTCGAGTTTCAGTCGTTAGACTGCTTTCACGGGTGGGAAAAACAGTGAACTCTTAGTGTCGTATTTTTGGATCCTTTTTTTCCTCTCTCTCTCGCTTTTTTATTTTCTCTTTTATATTTGATTCTTTCGTCATTTCATGCATGAATATATAAGCATTCACTTTTCGAAGTACCTTTTCGTCGACCATTTGAGGGTGAAAAATGATGGAACGAGAAACTTTTAACACGTCGTGTAGTGATAAACGAAATAAGAGGCGATGTAATTTGTTTTTAAGCAGCAACGATAGTTGCAACACCGCTGCGGATCCTTATTGGCTGAACGGTCTCGATTTGCGCGTGGAAGACGTGAGTGATGGCTCGCAGGCTTGTCAGTTCTGATATAACACTGTGTCGTGACGAGGAGAGCAAATTGGCCATAAATAAAGAAAATACTTTCATGTTATCATTATCAATAATCGAGCCGTTAAAAGATTGGATAACAAAATTGGTACATGCATTATAGGCCGGTATGAATGTTACAAGAAAATTTAAGTCTGATGTCTTGTTAATTTAATGTTTTAATGGACTCAATTTTTCAATATTATAATGCTCAAATTCAGTTTCAAACTTGGCTTTACGTGTAGCACAAAATCTTGTGTTATTAATTTCCATAACTCATTGTAATTTTAGATACCAAAAAGTACTTATTATCAATATTAATTACATAATTTAATTATAGAATGTTTTGTTAAAAAAGTAATTGCTTAAGAAGCTAAATTTCAATTAAATTTTCGCATTATTACAATTAATAATGATTAGAAATATAATTTATTTATTACATTTATTAATTATCTTTTTCGATTAAAATTTAACTTTACACTTATCAAAATATATTTCAGTGTTTAATGATACGAATAAGCTTTTTTCACCATCTTTTCCATGTAAAAGTAAAATTTTATATCAGATAATCTACATAATAAATGAACAAAATGTCATAGTAGCAGGTACATTCTGCATTTCCTCGACAAAGATAATAGTTGATCGCGGTTTTATCAGTAGCGTTTGCATTTTGTTGAAAAAATGACAAGATGTAACTTGACGCGTCCCGCGGAGAAGGCAACCGCTGCCGTACAGATTACGGAGGCGATAAGAAGGAAAGAAACGAAGGAGCGATCCCTCCTGCTGAGTAATTAAACATCGACCTATAACGAGCTTCAATTAGTCATAGCTTAACGAGCTGCGCGCGAAAATTAGTCGATAGTCTGACCGATATATACAAACGCAAAAATCATCATTCCAAAGTGTGACGTAATTCTTCGCGTCTTTCATATAAGAAATAATAAATTCGTCGCTTCATTTGATTTAAAGATATAACAAGAAATGTCTTTCTTGTCAATAAAATTCATGTTCATAAATTCATTGTGATTAATTTGACAGCTGTAAATGTGCTGAAACAGATGTTATTTATAGAAAGAGAGAAATAAAGTGTCTCAGTTGAAATGAAGTTATCGAAGTATTTTTACAGAAAGATGTAACTGCGAGGAATAGAAATGAAAGTGTTGTGTTGATAATTGGCGCCACTTGTGGGTCACATTGTGGTTCATTATTGATTAATTGTTCGCAGTCAAAGGCGATACGTGTTTAGTATGCGAATGTGTTACACGTTGAGTCGACTCAAATGTGAGGTCAACCTAGGTCAGATCATGCTTTGCACCAAATCGTTAGAAAGTCTTATTAGACTGCGTAATTTATGTGTTGCCGAGAGAAAAAAAACTCAATTAACTATAAGACTCAACAATCTGCTGAATGTTTAAGTATTGTATTTCCATCGGCCAAAAAGTATATCATCAATGTTCAGAGCCTTCTTAATCGCTTTGCTATTAATAGATCATTATAAATGACAGAAGGATAAAATTCAATAATTGTTCTTTAAATTAAAACGAATGTTAGTATTATTTGGATTGAATTTTTTAAAAAGAAATTTGGTCTTTTATGCAGAAAAAAATGCAATCAAATAATATATGTAGCTCATAATCATTCTTCTATTGCAAAACTTATGGTTTGTAATAAAAAAAAGAAATTATGAAATAACATCCAAACTCATCAAAATTCCGCAAGAAATACAGTACTCTTTCTTATGTCGCACTTTCCGGATTTAGTTTGACCGAAAGTGAGCCGCTTTTATCTCGAGGCTGATGTACTGTACTGCTCGCGGTTATTAGTTTTACAAACTGTTGTAACGTAACAAAGTTTACAGATGTACTCGTAACTTGTACATCTCCTGAACGGATTTAGGTTGAAGTTTACATCATCTTCAAGAGCACAAATTTTAACTCTTATTTATCAATTTCAATTATGTCGAAAATAACTGTTTAACTTAGTTTCGCAAGTTTCCTTGCCACGTATTTGATATTTCCCAAGTGCTTTCGACAATTACGAAACAATGTTTGATATTTATTTATATACAATATTATATAAAATATTTATCAATATAAACCAGTCAGAATGATGAAACATCGCGCAATTTGTGTTATTTATCTAACTGTACAAATTAGAATTCAAATAAACAATTCGTCGCAATGTTTGGCACATTTAGCACAAAATACTCCCACAATATTCGCTTTATGGTATTATCTCTATCATCAAATTTTCATTACGCAAATCCGACTTAATTATTCACTGAATCGACTTTTCTCTCTAGAATCTAATAAACAATAATAAATATCTGTCTCAGCATCTTTCCACGCACTCAAATCAAATTCTTCTCTCCCTCGCCTTATCTGTAATCTGCTTTCAAATAGTATATTATTCGATTGAACCCCAATATCTATCTGTTACTAGCATTCAATTAGACTAGCTCATCTTTCAGGCAATCTGCAATAATGTTCATGTTGTACGTCAAATGAAAATATACAACTTCGACGCGGCACTTAACTCAAAAGTTCATCATGCGTCGGATAATCTGTTTAAGGCAATTGCCTTAATGCGACGCTTCTCTCAAACCAAGGCATTTCCCTTAAAGGGTGGCCGTCTCTATTACACACTGGGTCGTCTCTTTATATATATATATGTCCGTAAAAGTGAATGTAAGTGTATGTGTGTATTTGTAAATCCAACACACAAAGACTACACACGTGAGCATCATATACCGAGCACACTAGTATCTCTATTGAATCAATTCGGCTGACAAACTGGATAGAACAGCTTCAAGACGAATGGCTGATCTGCATGAGGTATTGCACCGTACATGCTCGCGATTAGTCAGACTAACTCGGCTGCTTGGCGCTTTAATGGACATCGTTATAGTCGTCCGCGTTTACGCTCCAACGTATATAAGCTAAGCTACCTAACTGTACGGCAATATGCATGACGTGCCGATTAGAAGAATCATTTCAATAAAAATAACTCCTTGTGACTCAGTTTTTTTAATATTATTCAATCTTTTTTATACATTTTTACAAGATATTGAAGAAGTCAAAAATGTGCATAATTTAGTTATTACTATCTTGCATTGAGACATTGAAAATACAGAGTCGTGTTACAATAATAAAGTAATTTCTAAGATGCATCTAATGATTTTATTATTTGCATTGCATATTTTAATAGAGACGTTTTCAAATCAAAAATGCACATTATCCAATTATCGTGGCAAATGTCAATCCGTCGTGAAATCATACTCGTACGGCGGATTGGTCATTACGACCAAAGACAATCGATTATATTGTAAGATGCGATAATAGCTTTGTAAATACAAATAATTTTTATTTTGTAACATATACTAAGAACGAGTTAACGTCGTAAAAGGCGACTAAAAGGCAATCGCCTATGTAACCTTTTACCTCGCACTCGCGAGGAGTGGTCTCAGGCGTAACCTTATTCTTGTTTTATTCGGTCGACCTTATTTACCTGCATTCCATGTTCAATTTTCTTAGACCGACTATCGGTGAGTCATCGCGCTACTCTCGGTCTACATAATTTTCGAGCATTGGCAAAATTGTTCTTCTGTTGGTTAATAAAGAACAAGTAAAGAACTTAATAAATAAACAACAAATTAATATGAATGGATAGTTTTAATTCACTGTTATCGTTGAATTATCCATAAATTTCTGTAACATCTATTGTTTTATATCAAACAATATTTTAATACAAAAAAAGCTTTTGTTCCTCTTTATTCTTATTTTTCACAGTGAAAGGTAAACAGGATCAAAAGAGGAACGAAGTAGAAAGGTTTTTACGTGTCCATATATTTATTGAAGAAAAAAAATCGAGCGATAATACAATTGTAATGAAGCTATAGAAATGTCACAAGTTGAATTGTTTATTTTTATATTCAACTAAATTCAATGAAAGCATAAAAGTATAAACGTTTATGCGTCATATAATAATATATTCCTTAGGACTTGCAACGCTCACGACTCTCTCGTCAGAGAACTTAGCAAATCAAACTTTGAACATATATGGCTAAACATTCTATCTTTGCAAAATATTAACATCATTAAAAAATGCTGTAAATTCTTGCATCTTTTCCTATAGTAGTGCTTTATATGATTCTTTCTCACTATAAAATTTAAGTTAAATAAAATTTCAGTTAAATCTAACAATAAAAAAATATTATAATATATTCTAATATAAATTTCGAATAAAGTTGTCCTATTTTAGACTCAACTTTAATTTGAAATATTTCTATCGTTTTTATTCAAATTCCTAAAAAGACCCATTAGTTTCTAAGTGAAATTTAAATATTTTAATTGAAATACATTAGAAGTAAAATGCAATATTTTCAACTTCATTCAATAGATTACAGCCTTAGTGTCGTGAATTCTTGTTATTTTTTTGAAAGAAAACGAAAAAATGCGTTTTATTTGTAATTCCATCGAGATCGACCGTATACGAGGTTCAATTGTATGACCACATAAAAGGCAAAAAGGTGTCCCAGTCGTTGGCTCTCCTCCGTATTTTTAAATGCGTAACCTCTCGTTACTCTCGCGACAGAAGTGGGTCGGTGCACGGGCGCGGTAGCTATATCAACAACGAAAGATGGCAGCAACTTTCTTGTTCCGTGCGAGAGAATAATAATAATTAATCCATGAGAGACCGCTCCCTAGAATGGACCAGGGTCGACTTAATAGATGTCCCTCGAGACTTTTACCGCTATACCTATTAAACTCTGAATTTCTTAAGATCGATGTATAACCCTAGAACGTGATCAAAACCAAGTCAATTTAACTGACATTGTTTCTCTCTTTTTTTTTTTTTGTTTTTAATATTCTTTGTAATTACTTTGGAAAATAAAGAAACATGGCTATGAGTTTTTAGCTGTTACATTACAAACTATTAATGGGAAAAAGAACAATTACTGTGAATGGCATACTGAAAAGCTATTAGCATTTTGATACTTAAATGCAGATAAACACTGAATGTCTTATATATATTTTTTTATATGTTAAACATTTGACTTTTATGAAAGTCGTTAAAGTTTGTATGAATTAATAAATGATTTACAAATGAACATACAATTAAAATTATTCATCATAAATATACATTTATGGCCAGCTAATTCAAATATATTTAAATGAGCTTTTTTATTTATTAATATATATATTTGAATGCATACTTTGTACTTTCTCAAGTTATCCTTAAAACTGAATGTGTTTTTTTTTTTCAGAAAATACATATAAATTATCTATTTTTTCTAAATATGTAGTCATTCGTAATTGATTGACTACATAAATACATTAAATATTTTAACCAAAACGAATAATTTAATCTATTACAATGACAGTTTTTTCTTAAATTAATAATTATTTCAAACATAACAGTTAACATAATGTTATGCAATATTTATATATTGCATATTTTTTTGTGATGATAATATATTTTTGTGATGAATACATTTAAAATAGTCTCATTTTTCATTTCATCAAGTTTGTTCGTCCTTCAATTTTTTAACATAATCAAGGATGTTACAAGTAAAAAAAATTGCGCAAAATAAACCAACGAGATTTATCGCAAAGTGTGCATAGATCTGGAATATTTTTCACAGCATGACTGCGTAAATCTCGACTGATATATGATTTACATACGTGCCTTGTAGTACATAATTTTTGTACTCATGCACATAGTAATAATATGCTTACGACTCGCATTTGCGCATTACACAGAGTGGATTGCACCTGTTGCCGCGAAGTAGTTTTCATTAACCAATTAGCGATAGAAGTTAATGGCGGTCAAAGCCGGATGTCGCACTTTGTATCATCGACGTGGAACGGTACCGGTGCAGGTTCTTTGAACTCACAACCAAGTCCGCGATACTCGCGTCAACTTATTACCCTTAGGGGACCAAATTACCGAGATCTTGCGTTCACGTGCGCGAGCTATGACGTGCCACCTGGCAAACGTATCAACTCGCATGGCCTTCAGTAAATCTACCGCGTCTTCTTGCACTTCTTCGCTTCCGTCTTTGCTTGGAATTTTTATCATCTTTTATATACACATGATTTTTTACAGTATGTTTGTCCAAATTAGTTTTGGAAATAAGGGGAACCCTGACGGACGAAAATATACAATATAATTGTATATTCTAAATATATGCCATATTGCTGTAATTTATATATAAATTATACATACTTTTTATATATTTTATATATATTTCGGTCTACATATAATATGTATTTTTAGTTTTGTATAAAAAATTATAATTATTATTATTATAAAACAATATCAAAATTATATATAAAATATTTAAAAAATATATAATTTTTATACACGCTCAGAAATAATCTTGCATTTAACGTAATATTATTTAGTAAGAATTACTAAACTGCATCATATTTTCGGACTTTTTTGGAAGTACAGTAATATTTATTATTCCGATTTAGGACAAATTACTAGACTGAAATACATTTTTTAGAAGACTAATGTTTAAAAAATATAATTTTTATTTTATTATTTGCTTTATTTATTATTGC
>JABFPJ010002453.1:0-19498 GCA_022817425.1 Gryon sp. ZL-2020
ACTTCTATGCGACGTCACTGTGACGTCGAAGTGTTGTTGCATCATTATAACGTTATAATTCCACATTTGAGTCACAAGGTGGCGGTAATTGTGAACTACATGTGACTCACATGTGAGTCGCAAGTGACTTCACGAGGAAGTCACCTTAGCGTCACTGTGACATCTGTGGTTCTCTGGGTATTTTTAAAATAACCCTTAGCGAAAAATACTACAGACATCTGTAGTTACTACATATTTTTTTTAAAGCAACATTAGTATTTTTGTGGTAAATTGGGCAAAACTACACAAATGTTTGTAGTCACTATAAACTTCTGTAGTATTTTTCCGTAAGGGATTATACCGGTGAATTGCTATTTTTTGCCACGGCGGGCTGTTTTTTCCAGCGCCACCGTCGCCATTAGTCTAGCGTATTAAGGTGATTCTTCAGCTATATAAGAGCAAAAATGATAGAGCTAATGGTGTCTCCATTAGTGGAAGAGAGAGGCAATGAATTCGATTGCAGGATCACCTTAAGGTGATTCTTAAGGTGATTCTTCAATCGAATTCACTGCTTCTCTCTTCCACTAATGGAGTCACCATTAGCTCTATCCTTTTTGCTCTTACATAGCTGAAGAATTACCTTAAGATCTGCTACACCGGAGTTAGTGTTTTTTTATTTTTAAATTATTTAATAATGTATTAAGAATTAAAACATATACTGTTTCATTCTTTAGTTCTGGGAGAATTATATGATCGAACAAAAAATAATTTTATAAGTAAACTTTTGGCTCCACAACTTCCCCCGTTTTTTCTGTTTTCTTCAATTTGTAAACAAAACTATTTATAAAAAAATTATAAAAAAATAAAATTATTTTTTGTTCGATCATATAATTCTCCCAGAACTAAAGAATGAAACAGTATATGTTTTAATTCTTAATACATTATTAAATAATTTAAAAATAAAAAAACACTAACTCCGATTTCGCAGATCTTAAGAATCACCTTAAGTAATCCAAAAAGCGATGCAGAAATCATTGACATTCAACTTGCACCAGTGAAAGAATTGTTATCAAACAACAATCTTAATCAATTTATTGATTAGAGTTTAATGATTAGGGCTGAATCAACAATTGAAGTCTTCGTTTCACTTCCCTTCAGCTCCATTACAATATGTAATATTTACCTACCAAGCAGTTATAAATTTACCTAAACAGAAATGAGTGATCTCATTCATCAACTACCAAAACCAATTCTAATACTTGGTGATTCTAAATCAATTTATCAAAACTTTCTTTTTATATTTCCTCTATTTGACCACACTCATTCCAAACATTGACAATTCTCTAACTATCTGCCTGAAAACCTGAAAGTCTGGAAACCAATCCATTAATTTTCTTAAATCTTGCAAGTGAAGTCATTTTATCAATATAGCAGCTCTACTTCTAAATATACACTGACGGATCGAGAACCAACACGGGTACAGGATGTGTAGGACTCCCGCAACAAGAAATCCTATTCAAGCTTCACGATTTGGCATCAATCGTGAAGTTTGATGCCAAATCGTGAAGTAGAAAAAGAAATTTTTTTTTGTTCTTGTGAATGTTAAATAAATTATGCTGTTCAAAAAATAAATTTAAGCCGGGTAATTCAGTTAGTACATTATATATTTTTACCTGTAAAACTGGTCTTGGTGCAAATCTCGTACCATCCGGTAAGATGAGCACAAATTTTGTCTGAATGAAAAAGAGTGGATTTCTTTGGTCGAATGTTTTGTTAAAATCCGGCTGTAAATTAACGAGACGTACATTTTTCAGACTATTATTATTAAAGTCGAGCTCGAGTGGTGGATATGGAATTTGATCGCAGACAACAATGATGTTCATCTCAGGATGTGAATTGACGATTGATTCAACGGTTGTGGCAACGTCATTTTCAAAGTGCTCAAATTGACGTATAATAACGGTGACAAGTCGCGCGAGACGACGATGAAATTTGTGCCAACTTTCGTGTGCGAGTTCGTCGGCATCGTAAGATCCCGGTGTTGTCTGCGCGCTTCGTTGCACCGAAAATAGCCTCCATATTTTGTACCAAATAAAAACGTTTCCAATGAGCGCAATTGCAAGCAAAATTTTGACCAACTTGAGCCGCATACTTTGTTGTTCCGCATCTAATCACATATTGTCTTGCATTTCAATCGAAGTCAATCGACGCTCATTGTTGCGCTTGATTGTTGTTTGCGCATAATTGACAATTGTTCTTGCCGATCAATTTCACGCACACATCCATTGTAGCAGATCGATCCCCTGATTACAAAAAAACTTAAAAACTTAAATTGCAAGATGTGCACGCGACATTTTTTGGGATTTGTATAATACTCTGAATGAACATAGCGCCGAATCGATGTTACGCAGTTACGCCGAAAGTATTCTGTTCCTAATGAACATTACTCCGAAACCTGCGAATGAAGTAGTGCCGATTAAACACTGTTCTAAAAAGTCATTGCATTTGATGATGAACTTTAATTTTAAAATACGTTGCGCTTAAAAAACATTATTTCTAATCTAAAAAAATAAAAGCGTTTGATTGATATTTATTCTAAATTACGCAGCGCCAAATGCGTAATAATAAGTCAAAATAAGCAATATTTGTTCAATTTTTTGAACAGTCATTTGACTTCTTTTGAAATTTGAGGAAAAGTCAAGAAGTGTATGAAACAATTCAAGTTTTTTGAAAGCGTTGGAAATTCCAGAAATCCACGAATAATCACGAATACATTTAAAAATTCGAGAATAAATCAACAAACTATTGACATAAAATAATTGAATGCATGAAAAACGTTAATATATCAATAAAATGTAATTATAATTCATAAGAAAGTTGAAAAAAAACAACAATAAAAGTCGAAAATTCACGAATATTATTTATCAAGATTCACAAAGATCTTTCTTGATGACGAGAGAAAGTTATTAAAATTTAATTTAAACAAATCATGTTTAAACACGAAAATGAAACCTTTTTTTATGAATTTTACAAACTTGCATAAATTTTCAACTTCTTCATGAATTTCTCAAATTGATATTAATATTCGTTTTTTTTTCATAAATTTCTCAAATTTGCGAGATTTGGCAAATGTTCATAATTTTTCGCTTACATTTCAAAATTTTCAAAGTTTTGTGTTTTTGCTGAAAGAATAACACTCAAAATTTATTTATTAAATTTGAAGTAGAAGCAGGTTTTATAAACAGTAACGTCATCCCTGACTTCCGAGTTTCAATCAGCTGATTTGTTATTGGTATCGTTTGAACAAAACAACTCAATGCTCTCAATCTTAAAACACTTCATATTAACAAAAAGTGCATATTGTGCAACATTAAAACACTTGTGAAATCTTAATTTCATCTTTTCTATTCTCAAAACACATCGCAACAGAATTTTGAAGACATTCTATCTACTCTAATGTTCGATTTTGCGTGATTTTCTTAAGATTGTTTGGTTAAGACAAAATTGAACATCTTCAGCATGGCGAGTGTCAATGTGAGACTCCCAAACGGTCGCCGGCAAAATGTCAAAGTTACACCAAGTACAGCTATAATCCAAGTAAATTATCACATATAATTTTGCAATTTTATAATATTACCTGATTTTATTTTATACCTGATATAACATTTTTCAAGTTATTAAAATTATTCTTTTTTTGCAAGTCATTAAGTACAAAAATCTGATAATAAATACAATGAAAAATACATATAAAAAAGTATTGATTTAAGTTTTTTAATTTGTATATATACATATTTTAAATGTTTACAGATTTTGGACGAAGTTTGTGCAAAATGGAAACTTGATTCAGAAAGTTATGATTTGATGTGAGTATACTTTAATTTAAACAATGAAGCTTAAATGTATTATTTTGTAATATATTATTTCAAACTATGAATTCATTATTATAATGTATTATTATTAACAAATTATCATTATATATTTTAGGTTTCATAACAAAGTTTTAGACTCGAGTGTCATATTTCGTTTTTCTGGAGTTCCAAATAATGCTTGTTTAGAGATGACAACATGTACCAAACCAAGAGTTGTATCGGATGTAACTGTTCGTTTACTTTTGGAAAATCAAGACAGTAAAGTTGGTGTATTTCCACCTAATACCACATTAAAAGAAATTTTACACAAATTAGCGCCAGATACATTGAACGATTTAGATAGAACAATAATGCTTTATGCACAAAAAACGGTATATATTATTGCAATTTATATAAAAAATACATATTAATGTATATATTATGTAATTTTTTTAACCAAAATATTATTGATTTTTCAGTTTTCTGGCGAAAATGATCTGCAAACAACCACTCTAAGAGCGTTAGGAATATTTAAAGGTCAAGTTTCGTTTCGATTAAGACAGTGTGATCCAGAGCAACTGAATCAGCAAGCACATGTTTATAAGCCTAAAACTCGTGTTCAAACTGAGGAACATTCAAATTACGACAGTGAAACAAATTATACAAATAATACCGGTGAATCTACATCAACATTTGAAAGTTCTGGCAGAAATGAAGATAAATTTTGTCGTCCGATAAATGAAACTAAAGATTTAGAATCAGAAAAGGCACAAAAGTCTGATAGAGAGAAAGACGTAACATCGTGTGAAAAAAGCCAAAATTCATCCACGAATTTAATATCAAAGACTAATTTTGATCCAATTAACTTTATTCGTCAGGAAAAGAAGGTAAACATTGAAAAGAAAAGAGCAGAGAAAGATGACGAGGAAAAGGAGAAAAATGATTTGGAAACTGAAGAACAATTAGTGGAAGAAAGTAAGATGGATAATGTACAAAATTCAAATACAAGTGAATCGATTCCGGAACCAAAGTTGAAAGAACGTAAAATTAGCAAAGAAGAAAAAAAAGAAAAAGAACAGATACCAGTTACAAAAATTTATGTAAGATAAAAGTAATGAATGATTAGTACATAATTAATTGATTTAATTACAATTTTAATTTGTATATTTTCATTTATTTTAAATAGTTAGGAGAAAGAAATGCACTGGTTTACGATAAAGCAAACATCAAATTAATTATACGAGAGGAAGCTCCGGATAGTTTTTTTAATGCAACATTAGACGATGTTCGTAAAATGTACAATCATTACCACAAAATGGTTCAGACAAATGAAGCGATGCCATTGATGACCTCAAGTATGCGCCAGCAAGAGAACTACGTTGCTGCTTGTACTTTATTAAATACATATCCAAAGTCAGTTATACGAATATGTTTCCCGAATCAGCTAATATTACAAGGCGTTTTTCGTTCAATTGAAACCACACAAGCAATATATAATTTTGTTAAGTCTTATTTGAAGAATCCGGATGAACAATTTTATTTATGTAAGTCAATTCTTTATCTTCATTTTAAATATTTTATTTATTACTAACTGAATCGCCGGCTTCACCCGGACGAAAACAGAGTTACTTCTTATGGCCTACCTATGAAATCCCTGTAACATTCTTATGACATTCCTATAACACCCTCTAACATCCCTATTAAATCCCTATAATATCCCGATTTTAGAAAAACAAAAATTTAGAATAAGCTCAAAATATATATCCTATAAGATTCAACATCGTTGATACTACATACTGACAAAATTTTAGCTAATTTGGCCTAGTAGTTTGCATAATGAAGCAACAAAAAGATAAGTAGACAAATCGACAAACAGACAAATAGACAAACCAACAAACAGACAATTAGATAAACCGATAAACAGACAAACAAACATAGATTGAAATTTATATACTAGTAGGATAGAGTTACATATAATATTAAAACCAGTTATAATGAATAATTAAATAAACTAACTAATAAAATTAAGTATGCCAGAATATTATGATAGTCACTTTAGCAAGTTCCTTCACTAACTAATTAAATAATTCAATTATTCAATTAAAATGTATTTTTGCAGATGAAACACCACCTCGCAAAAACTTGGACCCTGTGAGCCGTCTTTATGAACAAAATCTCGTACCTTTAGCAAATATATATTATTCTGGATCGTCAGAATTGAAAGATGAAATCAAATCGCAGCTCAGCGATTATGAAGCTGCTCAATTGGAAGTTTCAAATGTATTAAGGTATTATAAATACTTTAAATGTTTTTTGTATCAATAAATGTAAAGAAATGCAAATAAATAATGTAATTCTTAATCATTAAATTACAGCAAAAAAGTACATCAAAATGATTCAGAATCAGTAGAGAACAACACATTAGAAAGTTCAAGTAAAATTGAATCGAGAAATGATAGTGATGGGAAAGCAATACCCGGATCAAGTGGAACACAAATCAAGTCTGAATCTAACAGTTTGCAAAGCAAAGCTAGTAGCAGTAAGACGCCAGTGCAAAAAAATAATGATGGTGCCAAAGTACCAAGCTGGTTTACTAAGGGTTTCAAAAAGTTTTAGCTTTTAATTATGATTGTAAAATGTGCCTTTTATCGAACACATTTTTTGAACCATTCAATATATTGCTTTTTATATAAAATCATACTTTTCATATGTATACGTCATTCGGTTTAGTTTGTATAATATAAAAAATACTATTGTTCACGCAATAAAAAATAATTTAATTATTATACTACTTTATTCAAAATAAAGGACAGAAATTTCATTTTCTTTAACAAATACAAATCTTATTATTTTTGTATGTAATTTAAATTTTCTTTTAAATAAATAATTTACGTATTTTTGTTGTACATAAAATTTAATGATTTACAGTAAAATTTTACTATACAAATAATAATTACAACTGTAACAAATATGTTTGTTTTCTTAATCTTAATTATTGTGGTTCCGAGGTCGCGCTCTTAAAAAGAGTCGAATGTATATTAAATGATAGTATTTTGATAACAAAAGATACGAACTTCGCGACAGCAGAAATAGAACATAATTAATATCAAAATTGTTCGATTTATTTTAAATAATTTATAATCTTTGTTCACTTTTTAATTTTAAAAACAATTTCATATCCTTTATTGTTTATAATATACACAAATAATACAATTTATGCAAAACAAAATAATAATAATTTATAATTGATATATAAGTATTTTTAATAATTTTGTTCAGTTTCAAAATAAAGTTTAATTTATAAAACTTTAGGTTAGGTCAAGATTATTCTATGACATAACATATATGCCAATGATGAATAAAGGTTGACTCAATAAAAAAATTCGAAGCTTAAAATCTTTAACATGTTTTTGATATTTTTCTTACAATTCTGTCGATTAAAAAATCATTTAAACGAATTATTAATGAAGAATTATTAACAATTAAATTAAAAGTTATTAAGGCTCAATTTTAATAATATAACAATTTTTTAATGAAAAACTTCTACAAAGTAAGCTTATTATTTTTTAGTTTAAACATAATCAATTACATACTTAAGAAAACTATGTAGATTAAATCCCCATGTTAACTTATAAATTTATTGAGACATTTGTATATCTTAATTAAAAGTTGGCAATCCTACCAAATTCAGGTGATGTATCTATTGCCAGTGTGTGTTATAACATCTACAATTGGTAAGAAGTAAAAAGACATATTTGTATCAAAAATGAGTGAACTTCATTTTTGATAGTGAAAAAAAATGTCTAGTCACTCGATTAAATCAAGCAATATTAAAATCCACGGAAAACTCTATGTTTCAAATATAGGGAATTTATACAACTCATTGAATGTAAATAATAATTTCAAACGCAACAATCATTAGTGAGCAATGCAAATTTAATTGAATCAATCAATCAATTGAAGAGAAAATATGGAATTTTGCTTTTCATTGTGCAATTCTCATTTCATATAATAAAGGATAAAACTATTGTTTATTCATTTGAATTATTTTAACTACAATGTAATAATAAATATAATTGAATCGGCTAAACACTGTTATACTATTGTCATTGAATGTGTCGATTGATAATAATAGACAAAGAAAAAAGGGAACTTTATCAAAAAGAGTCACGTTTTATTCACGTTTAAATTTCTAATCATAAAACATTGCACGAGTGTGTTTCGATATGGAGGGTCATCCCATTGACCCGGAAAGTGAAGAAACTAAGATAAATCAAGACGTAAGTATCCATTTCACTGTTAATATAATCAGTATGTATATTTAAAGCAGAAGGAAACGTTTGACATATTTTATTACTATAAAATTTAGGTGCGATTCAGATTTAATAAGAGTTTAACTTTATTAGACAAAACTCGAAGCAACAATATGGAAACATTAGTATCTGTAAGTTTTATTTTTTTTCGCAATAACACTTTTTTTGTTATATATACTTTAAGTGACAATTATTTAATTGAATATTATTTTTTTTTCATTAATTAGTTTAGTGAAAAAGTGTTATATAATCATATTTGAATAGATGTATAGATGTTTTTATAATTGTATAAATTATTTTTATGCTTTCAAAATAAAGTATTGAATTAGTGCAATTATACAACAGTTTTTTATTCTCATTCATATTTTTTGACATTAACAATTTATTTAATTTTAATAATAAATTTGTACAAAGTTTCAAATCTTAATAATTTAAATTGTAAGTAAACTAAGATATACATATCCATTATTTTAAAGCTATTTTGTTTTCAGTCAATATTTTCCAAAATCAAACTATTTAAGGGTAGTTTAAGTATATTACATTGAAAATTTTCCCAAAATGTTGTGTGATTTCCTTTTTTTTTTTTTAATTTATTTCTAAATAATATATGAATTTAAGTTTTAAGTAAGTATGTATATTAGAGTGAGTCGAAAAAAATTAATTTCTTTTGGATCATGATTAAGTTGTTTCTTTTTTAGGAAAAAAAATATCTGTTCAAAGAAAATTATTTTATTATGCAAATTGACCAAGCGCAGAACGTATTACTATATCAAAAATTTGCTATATCAATTAATGATATAAAGGAATGATATTTACATACAATCAATGATATAGTAATACGTTCTGCGCTTACTATACACGTTTTTGACTAGACTTTGTTGGCTGCGTATAGAAAATCGACGTAATTATTTTCTTGGCTCTATGGTATATTCTATCCTTGAAAGCGATTTGCAATACTACTTATCAATTAACTTTATTGAAAGATCTTCCATATTGACAGGAGATTTGCGGAGTTCATATCGTCAATTAATGCACACAGGGACATTTTTTGGAATAATTACTATAGTGTACAGCAACGAGGACACATCAAGCATATTTTTAAATTTATTCCTGCAACTATGGGAAAATTACTTCAATGAAGTAACGGATACTTTTGAGGTTCTAAACTAATAAGTAAGTAAGTAATAGAAAATACATTAAATGTTTCCTATAGTCGCAGGAATAAATTTAAAAATATGCTTGATGTGTCCTGGTTGCTGTAAACTACAGTAATTATTCCAAAAAATGTCCCTGTGTGTGGTACCTTTTTTTTCTACGACTTTTTTTTGAGAAATCCATTGTTGTACAAAGCATTAAACTCTGAAATGATCTAACAGAAAATGTAAGATCTTGCAATAGCTTATATACATTTAAAAAAGCACTGTTTAACCTACTATTTAATCGGCAAAATTCTAATGTTAACCCTTATCATATGATATAATTAAGATGTTAAACTAAAATGTACTATTTCTATTATAATCAACTGTTAAAGTCATGTATACAAATACTTTATATTTATTGTTAATTTTTATTTATATGTATACTATATGTAATCTTTTCTTCTTCGGCCATACGGAAATTTCCGAGGCACAATTTGTTGGAATAAATCAATATATATTATCATGGTCCAAAAAGAATTAATTTTTTTCGACTCACCCGAATGTGTCTATACCTATTATATCTATTTTTTTATTTATTTATTTTATTATTATTTTATTATATATATTATATATAATATGTCTATATCTATGTATATTAATCATTAACCAATATATAAGTATACAGATTAATATAATTAAATAATAATATTATTAGGGATTAGAACTGTCAAAATTGCCTATTTTATAATTAAAAAATTATAACTTGAAATATGCATAATAAAACCACTTACATTTTTAGGGAAAAACTTAATCATTCTTGAACCTGTAAATAAATTATATTGCTTAAAGCTATTTTGAAAAAAAAATGAATTTGCTTAAACTTGAATCATTCTTATAATGCAGTCACAATTAAAAGTAAAGGCAATTAAAAGACAAACAAACAAACAATTAATAATATTTTTCCTTGAATTATAAATTAAGTTAATAAAATATCAAATAAAATATTGCTGATTGTATAAATTATAAATATTAATTATATTTAAAATATATTCTTAGTATTGCACACTAAAATATAATTAATACATGATGCAAATAATCATTAATCATAAACAAATATTACTATTATATTTTTGTTTATGATGAAAATTGTTGGAAACGTTTTATTACGTATGTATTACATTGTTAGATTTTTATATTTCATTTGTTTGAGTTATCTTGTTTGGATTTTTCCTATAAAAATTATATTTATACAAATCTCGTGATTGAACTTAAAAACATGAAAATGAACTACAGTTCAAAAGTAATCAGTTTTCTCATCACGCGAGTCAAACGAGAATTTCCATCATAAATAATTCAAACAAAGATTAAAATAATTAAAATTTTTTCCTATACTTTATCATATTCATTATCAATCAATTAGTATCAGATCATTTATTTTAATTTATTATCATAATTTTATATCAATTATTTGTTCAACATTTTTCTGAATTTAATTCAATCAATCATTGATTATTAAATTTGTTCAATACACATAATATAAAGAAATATTCAATTGTTATACTCAACAGAAATAAATATTTGTTCATTTCATTTTGTTTTTCACGCTAGAAGATTGTTCTAATTAAGATAAAAATGCAAGCTCGTGTGAAGTTAGTTTATGCATTATTGCAATAATTGGAATAAAGATATTAAATTTAAGATATGCTGGAAGAGTACAAAAATAAACTATTGTCAATTATTTTTGTTATTGGTCTCGTTGCAAATGAATCAAGTTGCGTCAGCCAAGTTGCCTCCCGCAAACAACAGCGATACCCTCAAAAAAGAAGATTGAAAAAAAGGAAATGTTTATCGAATGTATAATTCAATTGTCATTGAATGGAAACTTATTACTTTATTGCAATGATAATAATTTGTACGCGAGACTATGTTTGACCTTTCGGACAAAAGTATTATCGTTTGGATTCACGTGAGGAAACTCGTGCGAGATAACTCTTTGAATACATTGCGAAGATAAATTGCGGAATTATTATGCTTCGTTGCATTTATGACTCAACACAAACAGATGACACTTTCTTTTTATCCTTTTCGCTTGATTTTGAACTTGTCCTTTGATTATGTTCGCAGTATCCTGTGCTGAAATCTTTTCTCGTGGGTTCATTTTCCGGCACCTGTTCGACGATATTATTACAGCCTTTGGATCTCGTTAAAACTCGTCTTCAGAATAAGGTCAATCATGTTGGGTAAGTGGATGATCTATTGAAAACTATTAAAATTAATATTTAAACGAATTTTAAAATGAATATCCGAGTAACTGATGTACGATTAAAACCATTAGAAAATTGTATCGGTTGAAAAAATTTAACTGAAGTAAAAAAAATCAATTATTAATTGGTATAGTTTTTAGTAAGTATAATTTTCTTTCAATCATATCAAACCAATGTTAAATGTATATGTGAGAAATTAATCAATATCTGAATACTTTTCTGTCAGTCTTTGCAAACTATGAATTAAGTTAATTAAATAATAATAAAATAATTGTTATAATGGTTGTAATTGATCTTTGTAATTAACTTAAAATAATATTTTTCAGACATAGTATGACTGGTACATTCGTTCAAATTGTACAAAAGGAAAATATTTTTGGATTATGGCGAGGAATCACACCTGTAAGTTATTAAAATGATTACATTTATTTCATTTGTAGCGAATCTAGTGCAATTTAATCGAAATGCAAATTCTTCAGTTTTACATTAATGTTTATTTTTATGCAGCAATTTTGGAAATCACATAATCATTATACAGATGATGATAAATAGTTATTTTTTATTTAATTAAAGTAATACATTTATTCGTAACAGTAATTAGTTATTAATTAAAAAAGATGGTAGTTTATATATTATTGTATTATTTTCTAGTCAATGATTCGAGTGATACCTGGAGTAGGTCTGTATTTTTCATCTCTACATTGGCTAAAATGTACACTACAATGGGAAGACCCTTTATCACCTGTTCAAGCTGTTACCTTAGGAGTTACAGCTCGATCAATGGCTGGAGCAGTTTTAATTCCCATAACTGTTGTAAAAACACGATTCGAGGTAAGTAATAAGTATTAGAAATATAAATTATTGTCATAATTCTAAATCGTTATATTACATTTTGTATTAATTGTATTTAATGTAATATAAATGTAAATATAAATATTAATAAATTTAATATAAAAAATTTAATTTTGCAAGATAATTTAACTCAAGTTCATTGTTACGACACATATTTGAGCATGTCATATCGCATTATTGCACCCAGAAAAGTGGATAGTATTTTTTTCTATAAATAAAGGAAAAATGGACCCAGAATTACATTTAAAGACAATTTTACAATAATTTATGGGAACATTTGCAATGTTTATTTTTTAATTTAATATAATTATGAATAGTTTTTCAATAAATTATAGATTAAAGGTCTATATTATACTTATGGGTCCATTTTACCAGAATTTATAGTAAAATTTACTATTTTCGTTTTCTTAGTGTGGAACAATAAAGTTGAATAATGAATGTATTTTTCTTCCATAGAGTGGAGTCTATAAATATTCGAGCATGCGAGAAGCATTACGACTGATATACAAAAATGAAGGTGTCAAAGGTCTTTCTAGCGGTTTGGTACCAACTTTACTAAGAGACGCGCCTTTTAGTGGAATCTATCTCTTATTTTATACACAGTTCAAGAAAATCGTAGCTTTTGGTAAAATAATGATAACTAATATTATATTAAAATTCAATACATTTTTGCGTAAAATATCAATTAATTAATATAATTATATATATAATTTTACAGAATTTCCAGAACACCAAAAGTCGCCACATACACATTTCAGCTGTGGAATACTTGCTGGAATTTTCGCATCGATTGTGACACAACCAGCAGATGTTATTAAAACGAAAATGCAGCTTTATCCAAATGAATTTAATAATTTACACAATGCAATGTTCCTCGTTTATAAAAAGTATGGAGTTTATGGATATTTCAAAGGAATCGTTCCAAGAATGTTGAGAAGAACTTTGATGTCTGCTATGGCTTGGACTATGTATGAACAGGTGAAAAATTGATTATTTAATTAAAATTAATAATTCAATTAAAGAAATAGTTGATGAATTTTTATTAATATGTATGATTTTTTTAGATTACAAGATTCATTGGTCTGAAGTAAAGATCGTTATTATATTGAAAGTACAAAAGAAATGTTTCAAATAGTATTATGAAAGTCGCTACATCAATTTTGAAAAAGTGAACAAAGTATTATTAATGCAACAGTGCCTTTGTATATTTTGTATATAGTCATTGTAACTGAATTTTGTTGAAATTGGTAACAAAATTATATTGTTATCACTGTTAAGAAATGTATTTAAATCTATCGATGAAAGTTGTTATTGAATTATGTGCTCAATTTTTATAAATGTAATTAAGTAATAGTTTACCAAATCGACAAATTTTTCGAAGTTTTAACTGAATCGAAAAATTCAACGTGCAAATAGTATAATTATGTAAATATTTTTTTAATAAATTATTTTACTTACAATTACGGCATTTCTTTATTCTCTATGTGACAATTATTTTATAAAGTGACAAATATAATAAAAACATATTAAAAGAAGCAATCCTAAAAGTAGAAGGATTGAATAAAAGAGAAGATTTCACGATGTATTAATTTTATTTCATTTCATTTCTTAGAATAACAATTTTGCAAAATATTACAATGTATTTAATGAACGTATCAACTTTGTAACATGCCTCTAACTAAAGTCGCACAACAATAATTTTCTTCGATGATAAGAAAAAAAATTGAAAAATATATGTGTATTTATATATTTATATGTAATATAAAAAATAAGAAATAATAAGTTGTCGAATCGTTAGTAGAGGCTTTGAATTTGTACCAATTATAAAAAAGCATTCTCGATCGCCAACAACACGCTTATATATTGCTTTGTTCAAAATCAATCTTATTTGTAATTGTACAAAAACTTGTATGAAGACTCAATTGTCAAGATTATGCAAAATGTTTGTTGGTTTACCTTAAAAAATATAATAAGCAGCTTCTCGCACGCAGCCAATCGTCGTGCTAAATTCGCCGGGAATTTCATTTGTTGCCTCTCATTTTTTTTCTTTATTCCTCAATGTGCCTTTGTGTATCTTCTGAAAAAAACCAATAATTTTGAGTCAATTGTTAACAATCGTCAAACAACACGTAATGATATTGAAATGTCATTACGTTTAAATATTGCAATTTGTCCGTCAAAAATTGAACAAATTTTTAATGTATATTTTTTATGTTAACGAAAATTATCGATACAATAAGTTTTGCATTATCAACTTTTATATTCAAACTACTACTAATTGTTTCAAAAATATAATTTTATCAACATCATTTTCCTAATATACTTTTTTATTTTGAAACAATTGTAAAGGCTAAGAAAACGTATATTAAGGTAGAAAATCCGATCTTGCACAAAGTTTGTCGTTTTTATGAAATTTATACCAAATATTCTTAAATTTAAGATGAATCCAGCATGAAATGTAAAATGTAAAGAAATGTAAAGAAATGTAAAAAAGTGTAGGTAATAACCAGGCAAACACCCGAGAAAATAAATGTTAAGATTATCTATAAAATACATTAGGAGTAATGGCAGACATGGGATCGGAAGTATTAATGTGTATTTTTTTGCGACTAAAATATATGTCGTTTCCTAATACTATCCTAATCCTAAAGAGACAAAGTAGTTGATAGGTGTAAATTGGCTCTATGTATCGAATGTAATCGAGATATCATCATGGCGATTTTGAACTGCTTTCCGGCTTTCTAATTGATTGTTCAATTTCATTTTAATTAAAATGATAAATATTTAAGTTGATTTTCAACAAAGTTGATTATTTAAATACAATCCATTCTGTTTTTTTTTTCTTCTACTTTTGTATATATTATTTTTTTTTATTATATTATATTATTATTTCATTTATTTAAAATAAAAAACTTAAAATCAAGTTTCATTTAATAATTCACATTAAAAATAGAAAATTAAAGATAGTTTGTATAGAGAAATTAGCATTAAGGTGATGGCGAAGCTAACATTATCGACATTCCAGATTTCTTAAATTAAAATTAAATGAACAATTTAAATTACATTTAAAGACCAGAGCGCCATTCTCTCACTTTTTTTACACATTTTGATTTATATAATATGTTATTTAATATATTATTTACAATATATAATGATTTTTCGTTTACGAAGTGAGAAAAAACGTAAAATCATTTTATATTAAAATTACTTGTTAAAAAAATACGTTAAATGTTTTAAAATATTCTCCCATGATCCAAGAATAGCGCTCTGGTCGTTTTATACTAATTTATTGTTAAATATTATTAACCCTTCAATGATCGAACGTCGCAAAGTGTATACAGAATTATATGTAAACAATTCCTGCGATCATCAACCAGTTAATTATAACAAAAGACACTAACTCCGTGGCAGCAGAACTTCGCCTTTACCTTAATAAATTTGAGAAATTGATAGTCAAATATTATGAAAATAAGTAAATGATAAAAATAAAAAATCTTGAAAAAATTAAAAATTGGAATTAAATATAATTTTAATGGTAGTTTAGAAACAAATTAAAATACAAAATGGTTATACAATTCTTTTCGTGGCAATTTGAAAAGAAATTGTATTACAAAATGATAATACATTTATTTTGGCGACAATTTCAAAAGAATTAAAATACACAATTGTGATACAATTAAATAAATGATAAGTTTTTAATAATTTCACTTTTAAAATTGTAGTTATATTATGTTGCTTGAAATCTTGATGAAATGTAAATTGAAAATTAATATTCAATTATTTTACTAAATTTGAAATTGTATGATAAATTTGGAAATAGTAAAATTCAACATGGCATGTTCGGAGACTAAAAATATTTCGAATGAAGAAAGGACACACTTATGTGACTTGAATTGTCTGTATTTTTTTCATTACAAAGTATTCTTAGTTGCCGAACAATCCATATATATCAAAATCAACTTAATGACGATTTTGACTTATTCGTATGTAGAAAGAATGTATTTTAAATTATAGAATCCAAATAACATTCCAATTAAAGTGACGCGCAGAGCACGTAATATGATATCTAGTTCTCCAAATACTAGTATGTTGTTTTTGGAGTTTCAATATTTTTATTTATGTACCATAGTTTGAAAAACTGTATTTCCATCAAAGTAAAAAGTTATAGAAACTGAGCGCGCATGCGCATACAGAAGTCTTAGAAGTTAAACAGTGGCATCACCGCAATCATGCGTTTGAACTGTGCACATATAAAAATAACAAAACTGATAGTAATGAACAATTTTAATAGAAATTCATATAAACTCATTTATTAAAAAAAATTTTAAATGTACAAACAAAGATATTGATTAATAAAATTCTGAACAGTCGTTTATTAATAAACGATATTTAATTAATTAATAAAATAAATTAAATTTTGAGAAAGGAAAACATGGAACAAAATTAATTAATAAATCAAAAGTATAATTCCGGAAAAATTGTTTATATATAATAAAAAATACATTTATCTTGTTCTGAAACAACATCCATCGTACACGCCGATAAAGTGAAGTGACCCTGGTTAAAAAACATAGAGATTCTGGTTAAAAAAAATGGTGCCCGAAAGACTATGAGAAGTGCAACCGAAAGAAAGTATATATAGGAAATTTCATATATAAAGGATTATTTTATGTTTCACTGTGTAACATATCAGATAAGATTTAAACTGAACATGAAATATAAACATAAAATAATCATTTTTATATGAAATTTCATATATATATCCGAAACTTTCGGTTGCATTTCTCAAAGTCTTTCTGGCATCATTTTTTAAATCAGAATCTCTATGTTTCTTAACCCTTCTCCGACCAGGTTGAGTCCAATGGACTCGTTAGAAAAAGAAATACGACCGAACTTTTTCTCGTGGGACAAGGATAGAAAAAAAGCCTGGTCAGAGAAGGGTTAAACCAGAGGAAGTTATGTTTCCTCGCGCGACTAAAGGCAACGTTGACCCATCATAAACAATTCGCTTTGACTTACAGCACGACAATAGTCAACATTAATATTAAATATAAAATAAAATGTTTAAAAATGTTTTCTTTTGGTAAAAAGACAAGTTAAAAAATGTTACTGATAAATTCTGATTTTCATCATACTGTTTCTGTTGTATTTTAATTTTCAAAATAAATTGTACATTTGACTTCGACTGTCATAGATTTTCTACCTTAATATGTCGAAGTAAATACTACATCAAAAAGTACTTAAATTTGTCTTATTTAAAACATTTCATTTTTTTAACTTACAAAATAAGTATTACTTTGATGTAATTTATTAATTTAATTCAAGTACTTTTTAATATGATGAATAAGTGAAAAAGCAAAACAGAAATGATTAAAAATCAATTGTTATGATAAATATGAAACATCGTATTTGATTTGCCGTTCTTCATTCACCTAATAGATTAATTGACAAAATAACTTGTTTTTTTTTGTATGATTGTATAATTGAATTACTATTTCTTTTCGCAGTATCTGGTATGAAAAATAGTATTTGGTAAATTTAATTTCTGAATAATTAAAATAAAAAGTGGCAAAACTAACCCTGAAAAGTAAAGAATTAACAAGGGGAAATATATGTACAAAAATATAGACAAATGTATTTTTATATTAAATAATTTGATGATAAAAAGTTGAACGAAAATAGACGAGATAATTTTAATCAATATGGCTTCTTTACTCTTTACAATGTCTAACTTGGAAAATCCCCTAGTTGTAAAAGACATGTTTTGGTATTATCATTCCGACATAAATACCTCTGAAATGCGTAGCAGAAGCTAGGATTGTATAGTCACAGTCACACAGCGCACTGTCGTGGCAGGTCTACGGAAGTAGGCTCTGTTCCTTCCACTAAATTGCTAATTACGTATTCACAAAAACAGACTTTGGCAGTCGCATATGTGTGTATGAATGTATGTATATATGTATGTGTACAACCGACATCAAATAACTATCAATTGCGAAAGAAAAATGCGCAATTCATTTAACTTCTTATTTATTATTTCTGAAAAAATCAAACTCAAAGAAAAAATATAACAAGAAACAAAAACGATTGTTCATATTTTGATCTCCAATTTGAACAGAAATAAAATGTATTGTGTGCTCGCGTTATTTGCAATTAAACTGAAATGTGTAACTTGGAAATTGTGAAGCAAGAACGGGTATACCTTCTCCCGACTTGCTTCCAGGTAAAGACTTTTCTGATCGGTGAAAGAACGACTGACCTCTTATTTTGAACTTTCTGCCTTTCGTAATGATTGCATTGCAACGTCGAATATGCCAGTTTTGTAGTTTATTTGATTGCATATTCATTTTCCATTGTACCTTATTCTTTCTTTTATATTTTCTTATAATTATCTTTTTTGTTATCAAATTTAAACACTGTTAATTTTTATTTTAGTCTTTTTTTATTTATAATAAAAATGAAGTCAAAGGCACAAATCATGTAAAAAGGTGCAGCTATGATGAGACTTACCTGATAAATAATTTGTACAGTTATTGAGACGTTAATAATTTATATGATTTAGTGCATACCTGGCTTGCTTCGCACTCACTAACCAGTCAAGTGTTGTTACTTGCGACTTCGACTTCTTGAACGATGTCGCCGACGGTTGTAGTGACTGGAGTTCCGATGATCTCGAGTTGCTATTTATTCGAAATACATTTTCTGTTAGTTTTTGTTTTAATTTATTAGTTAAATAAACTTATTTTTGTTAATAGATTGGTATCAGAATTTGGTAAAAATTATTTAAGTTTATTTAAACAATTTTACAACATTTTAATTTAAATAAAGTTTTTAAAATAAATTTTATTTTGTAACATTAACATAAATGCAAACCATAATATATTTCTTTAATTTTGTGATTCTATTGAGTAATTATATTGTCCATCTCTCATTTATTAACTAACTAAATTTTATTAATAATGATAATATACCTTTTGACAGGTTGCACTTAGGAAAACATGGGGACTAGGTGAAAGGATAGGAAGTAGAGATTTTAGAAGAAGAGTAAAACTGTTCGGTTACTTAGTAAAGAGTGTAATTTCTTATGGAGTCGAAATTTGGGG
>JABFPJ010002454.1:0-19498 GCA_022817425.1 Gryon sp. ZL-2020
ACTCGTTAACGAGTCAGCTTAAGTTCTTTGATTTTTTAAATTTTTATCATTTTTAATTGCTAAAAGTCAGTAATTTAACACTCATTAATAATATTTTTCAATATTACAATGCGAATCATAAACGAGTAGTCAACGAGTCGCTGGCGAGTCGTCGGCGCATCATTAGCAAGTCGTGCTCGTATCGTTAGCGTATCATCTTCGTGTCTTCATCGAGTTCTCATTGAGTCGCAAACGAGTCGTTAGAGAGTCATTAGGCACTCATCAACAATACGTCAGCTAGTCGTTGTAATTTTTCATTTTTTACGATTCGATAGCGAGTCGTCAGCGAGTCGTTTGCGAAGCGTCACCAATTTCAGCATCGCTGACGAATCGCTAACGAGTCGTCATCGAGTCGTCAGCGAGTCGCATATTTTTAACTGGGATTATACAAATATTACAATTTAATATTTTAGTTACGATTTGTTCGATATCGAGTTTTAATTTTCCCCTCTTTATAATATATTTATTTATACTTATATGAAATTTTATAATACATTACAAATAGTCATCTCATTATAATAAAGATAGTAAAAACCAAAATATTTTAATTTCGGGTGTATAGAGATTTTTCTATTGATAAGACAAAAAAAGTAGAAACTGAATAATAGTATTTTACCGATAGTAGTAAGAACAGTTGTAGCGTAGTAAAAAGCACCAGCGAATTTCCATTGTTGACCAGCTTTATGAGGCTCTGTTTTCAAAACAACAGTCTCCATAATTTTATAGTCATCTTCACTAATATTGTATTTTCGTTTGATCATGTTTTCGACAGCTGAAAAAACAAATCTAAATAAATACTTTGTCATTTCCTGTAAAATTAACATTTTACTTTTAACAATTCATTTGCTATTTAGTACTTTATGCCTATTTATTTACACATCATCTTTACAATCTTCGTTATAGTTTACAGAACAATTATTGTAAACGACTGTCTATGTAAAATGACACATAATTTCTCTAAATGACTGATTATAGGTATATTTGTGGAAACTTCGTAATGACATCTACTTGGAATAACTAAATGAAATCCTAAAAAATATGCACTTTAGAATGAAGACAAAACAAGGTATTTTTAATCAGTGAAATTAATCTTTCTCAAACTTATTATCGGCACACAAATACGCTTTACATATGCCAAGATGTTAGAAAGCTAATTACTTTTTATTATTCCCAATAAAAGACGAATTCGTTTTCATAATTTAATCATTATAACTTTCTTTTTTATATTAATAAAAATAGATTCTTTAAAAACATTATTAAAATTATAATGATAAATTTTTACATGAATAAAACTTTAAAGATTCAGATTTCGCAATGTTCAATTCCTTTTTTTTTTTTTTTTTTTTTTTTTTTTAATTTGAACTGAATGATTACCATCTAATGCTTCTTTGCGCTTTTTTTCTGTTTCTGACTCAAGAACGTCAAATATGGCAGCACCAACAAGTAGATAAGTGAACGTGCAGACAATCAATGATAGCGTCCGGACGTTTTGCTTCTTCATTCTCTAGTGAGCCACATGCTCACTAGCAGGGCCGCGGCCCTAACTACTCGCATTGCTTAGTGAGATATAAGTTGGGGTTGCAGGCCCATGATAATTCTTTCTACTTCGGGCATGATGATATCCTCCTATACATCTTGTTTTGCATTACTTTTCCTCTAATCTACAATGTTTAAAGTTTTGGTTGATACCCGTCACTTCGTTGCACAGTGGAACGCTATAGCTCTAATTCATGATATCGTATTTTCACAATAGCATCCTTACCAGCACCTCTTGCATGCAGCATTCGTTCATCTATAAACAAACATAAATAACGTATATTATTTTTTCTATTTCATTCTATATACTAATTTGTTTTATTAATTATAAAAATAAATCGTATTTTATTAGCAACTTTTTTACAGCAAGGGTTATTCAGTTTAAAAACTAAAAATTATTCTCGCAAATTAAACGAAATTTAAGTGAGTAATCAAGTAGGCCAATCTAAAGTTGAATGGAAACATTCATACCGTCATCTAAGGTATAAAATGTGATGTCTAAAAAGCAGTTTTCATAACTTTCGAGATGACTTTTCTTTGTGCAACTTAATGAATTATTATCTGTATTAAGTGACAAAGATTGTACTAATCATACTAATTAGTAAAATTATTAATTTCATAGTATTACCAAATTAAATCAATCATTTTGCTCAAATAATCAGGGCCGAATATTGTCATTCATTTATTTACAGGTTTTACAACAATTTTGGTGCAAGAGCAGTGATAAACTGAACCTTTTAATTATGAATTTAATAAACACATTTTGGTGTTTATAACATGTAAATAATTCAAAATGCTAATTTTAGTTAAAAATTAGTATTACAAATTATAAGTAGTACAATTTATAAGAAATTAATTAAATAACACGCCGAAAACGAAAATATTAACACATTCCAAAAAAAAAAAATATTAAAAACTTTCAGAAAATAGGAAACATTGACATTTTGTTTTTTCCGTGAAATGCATTAACAGATGTCAATGGTGGGCAAAATTAAAGTTTACAATTTATTTTATGTAATTGGCATCGTAGTTCAACTGGTTAAACTTAATTGTTATTTGACTTGAAAATTTCGTAAATATTCAACATATCCAAAGTATGCAATCTCATTTGCAGAACAAAACAAGAATTTACTGAACACAATTTAATGTGGCTTAGTCTCAACTTAAATAACTTGCATTCAATCATTGCTAAATGAATTTGTCTAACTTTCGAAGGGTATTGATTTTCAATTTAAAAAAAAATCGAATTTATCCGAATTTTCAGTTTTCCGAATGTACAACTTTGTATCTATGCATTACAAATTTGAAATCAAATTATTGACTTTTGTGCATATCATAATGACGTTTATAAGACAATTCCACGATTGCGAAATTACAATTGTATATAATTTCACTGCTATTTATGTTCACATGAAAGCCTATTTAAACTCGTAACATGAATTGAGACATCAATAAAATGGTTCTAAACATATACATCTTAAGTCGCTATGTCGTGATTAGACAAATTCCTACGTCAATACAACAAGATCAAATAGTTGATAGTTGTAAAGGGTCATTTCAGTAATCCACGTTAAGACATCAAATATTTCAGTGCCATTTCGATCGTAAACAATACTCAGCATTACCGAATTATTTAAATGTTGCCAAATAATTCGTCGAATTACTTTAAAGCCATTGCAATAATAAATGCTTTTCTCATTAACAGTTGATATTACAATTTAATTTTCAACAACTGAATTGGATGCTTTACGACTGTCGGGCTATTTCATTAAAATTTATTTCTTATTTACTATTTTCTAAATGCAAAATATATAGTATTTAAGTTAATTTAGTGAATATTCTCTAGCACATTTTCACTAAAAATAAAGTAATATTAAATGTTGTTTATTTATATTTAACAGCAAATTTGGCTCTTAAATTAAAAATCGCACACCAGACAGTGAGATTTACGGACCACAAAATATCGAAGACTAGACATCTTACTTCGTACGAAATTGTAATCTCGTATAGATGAAAGCGGAACATAATGTGATAAAAGATTCATTTCAGTATTTTTACGGTACCTTTATTCTTATTTGAGTTTATTATGAGACTATAAATATCAATTTACGTAAACTTACTATTTGATATAACTCAGATAATGAATTAAACTTATTTTAATGCCGCAATTAATTATACATGGATTCATTCGACAAGTTCGACTGATAATTATAATAAATAATGCATTAAAAGGTAAATGTAATCATCGATTTATGATTGAAGTTAATGTTTTAATGCTCGAAAATAGTGCAATCAATTTCACAAGAAAAAACAACTTTTTGATCGAACATATCCTCGGTCAAAGAAATTGTCCATTTCGTGATTATAAAAAAAAATAAAAGTTTACAATAAATTGGAAGTTCGCTTTTAAAATGCAATATTCAAATTATAATATTTTTAATGTACTCTCATTGGTTCGTTTCGTATAGATACATGTGTATTTTTGAAAATTCAACATAATTTAATATTCAAAATGAATTTAACTAATCACTTAAATGTAAATATGTCAAGGTACAAAATGATTCCTATTTTAATAAATACCTGCATCCACTATCTTATAATCCTTTGTTTTCGACAAAGGGTTTAAAAGAAAGATATCGCAGTGCTTTCGCTGCTCACACAACCACGTCCCCTCCATTCCTCGGATTAAAACCGTTCTTTTATGCAGCTGGCTAAAAGAAAATAAAAATATATACAAATATTGTAAAGTTAAAACTGTATTCATCAAGTGACGTATGTATTTTGCACTTAAACTAACAATATGACTCGCATTGTGTGTCTGCCTTTTATTTTATAATATAATATATACATTCTTTTAAAAGTATTACCAATAATATGTTCAATTGAATAAATCTAATATGTTAAATACATTTTCATACAAAGTATACAAGTTGCAAGGATCATTCTGATGTAAACTTAATAACGCTTACAAAGAAAATAATTTAAACTGAATGTAGGACTTGTTATTGATTCGCCAAAATCATATTACAAAATCTTTTAGGCAAACTTAACGCCTATAGAATATCCATATGTAGAGCCAATACGTGGATAATAACTGAAAGTAGTATTGGATTCGTTTCCATTTCAGCAATCTATTGTAGATTTATATAGCCATAAAATTGAAGTTTCGCAAACCTTAACTGTATATTAGATAGTCTATGTTTTGCTACTGAAATATATTTTTAAATGAACTTTACTCCAAAGTTTTTTTATTCAAATTGATAGCAATAATTATTATTGACACAATTTCACTGTAGAATAAAAGATTTATTAAAAGTAATAACTGAAGCACCAAAGTAAAATTGCAATTTCAATAATAATCTCCTGCGAAGATATATAGTCAGATGTTAAGATTGAATATATTGCAGGAAACATTATCATAACGTCGATCAGATTTAAAAATGATTATGAAATGTCATGTCTATTTAACGTCTAGACAGCCAGTAGTATGATTTTTTAAAATAGAATCTACAGAGTTGCTCTAACCAAACATTTAATGTAATATGGTTGAAAGTGTATTTTGCTGCAACAGTATTACGTTATTTAAATCGTTTAAAATTTGTTCAAGATATCTGATTTCAAATAGTATATTCCGGAAATATATGCAGTATTTAGTATAATAAAAACGCTCTCAGATAGAAATTGTAATTATTAATGGCAAAACATTTTCTTTCATTTTATATACAACACGATTAGACTTATTCATAAAACGAAACCGCAATTAAAAATATTTTCATCTATTTTATGTTACCGAAAAGAAAGTACGTTATTTTCAGTGAAATGTAAATGAAATTACTCAAGTAATTGCGAGAAATGATTATAATATGATTGCGAAAAATGTCTTTAAGCTTTATTTCCAGTCGAAGGAAAGCCTTAATATACAAAAAATTACAGAAATAAGAGACAATTTGATTAATAAAAACAGTGGAATAAAAATCAATACATTTTGTGTAACCATTTCAATGATATCAAATTGTAAAGGAGTGCTGCAAGTATCGTTTAACAGCCACTCGAATCTCATCAAATCATTTTTAAGTATAGCCACGTATAGAGTTCTTTTATTATATAGAAACTGAGGTGGTAGATAGTTGTCGAAGCAAACTAAGAGTATAAGTACTATCAAGAGCTATTGCTTCGGGTCAGCTTAAAGAACACCTACTGCTAATATTACTGTTGCTTATCCAAAATATTTACATTGTAATAACAAAGACTACATACTAAATCGAGATATAATCTCTCTAGAAGATCACTTTTGTTTAGCAATTAAATTTTCATATACAAAATCAATAAATGTAGATAAAACTTTGAGCACATAATTTTTTGTTACTCGAAAAGTAATCAATAGAATTTCATAATTTTAATTAATGTGTGATATTTTCATTCTTGATTCTTTACATAAGCTTTCATGCATTTTATGCTTTTAAATTGTTATTCATTATTATTGTTGTTTATATATAACAGACATATTACAAACATTGTAAGTATTAAAATCAAGTTCTGATGTGTGTATTACTATATGTAAAGCAGTAAATATATTATAAAGATAAAAGATTAAAGTTTAATTTTGTAGAATATACATGCAGTGTTTCACAAAGTTGTAAATTTTGATATAAATGAAGTTTTGTAAGATATTTATACGACATTGTTCTCCCTACTGTCTATCCAATCTTATGACAGACCTTTAACATGTTAAATGTCATCCAAACATAGACCTCTCGAGCTTTCATATGGTGCAGTTAACAAATGTTACACAACAAATTATTACCAGAATTAAATGTGAAAGGAAAAGAATTAGAATTTTATTTGCGCACAAATACCAATACACAATTAATTTTGTTATAGAACAATGTTTTTTATATAAAATATTATTATTAGTTGCATTTGTATAAAAAGTTGACTCAAAAATGTTTAAAATTCAAATGATTACAACTGATCGAAATATAATGTTCTATTTCTGTAACATTAACTTTATGCATTAAATGTTCTAATCATAAAGAGACATTTTGTAACTAGAGCGATAACACGTTCAATAATAACTAAATTTTATCATTCTATCTCGCGTTAGAATTAAACCTAGTTAAACCAACGACCAGATGCATAGCAACTAGCCAATAAGTGGACATAATGTGATTGGTCGACAGTTTCTCGTCTCTATTTTTATTAAATTTAAGGGCTTACCATAAGTAGTTTATATTTTTTCAATCTCGCAGGTAATATGAATCATACGATCTAATTTTAGCAGATCACACCTTTCGGGCTTATAATATTAATGCGATTTTCCTTTCGTTTACATTTTCGCATGCTGATTTCAGTATCAAAATTCAAATGACTATTATTATGAAACGTTACAATAAGTTATCAAAATTTCTTAAATTAAATCAAAATGAAACAGTTTTCTTAGTTTTTTGTTGATCTCTTTCTATAAAAAGTTAAGCTTTTTAACAAGAAGCGTTTATTTTAAGTCCTTCCTACTTAAGAAAACTAAAAATGTATTTAAGAATTGAAATTTCAACTTATAAGTTTTGTGAGAAAATGACAAATGCAACCTAAGGGTACTGATCCATCATTAAAAGGGAATTTAGTATATGCAAAAAATTATTTAAAGTATCCAACATATAGGCGAGAAAAGATATTTAATATTCGTCCGAACATTGAACACATTAAATGTAAAACAATATGTTACAACTACGAAAAAAGACTGAACGTGCTTTAAAATGTATTTTTGTATGGTCATTAAGAAGTATTATTATAATGGAAAATCATTATCCGACATTTCAGGTGTAAAATTTCATTTGAAATTTGATCAATACAAAGTTGTCACAATAAATTTGACTTTAATCACAATCTTTTTCTGTACATATCAATGCAAATATTGATGTGGTAAACAAAATGAGTTTGCGTGTATACATATTTACATTTTCATAAGTATACATTTCAAAAAAATTGAAACTAAATGTATCACATAAATATTAATGCTATATACACTGTGAAAATGAGTTTGCAAAAGTTGCGAAAATTGCAATAGAATTGCGAATATATGGCAAAATTTGCAAAGCACCTTGCAAAGATTTCAACTCGATCTCTCAGGGCAAATTTTTCGAATTGTTGAATATTTTGGTAAAACTGTACAACTGTGTTTTGCAGCAACTACAAAGATAAAGAAAATACCGATATTATTTAAACTGTTATAATAAAATTATATAAATATCAAAATAAGTGAAAACCTCATCAAGTGTAGTAAATCAGATCAAACATTTGTTGAGAAAATGTTTAATAACGTAGAATGAAATCCGGCTAATGTGAGAAACGTTAATACACGTAAACGTATTTCTGCTTGGCACGTCGGCATTCCTCCAGTCGTAATGTTTTTATTCATTAGATAAAAATCTCGAACAGAACAATTTTTTTAAATCTACATTGTTAGTAATAATCTCACAAGTGAATGAAAAATCCAATGCAGTCAAATAATTTTGTGACATAAAATTGTAGCAAATAAGTTATTTTATTATGTATTTTATGGCAAGAAAAGTAAGATAAAAATATTGGATTTTTTTATTTCCATATATAAAATTACGTATATACATGGGAATATTTTATTTAGATTTATAAAATATGTATATATGTCGACATTTTATATTGAAATATATTACTTAAGTGTGTTAAGCGCTTACAGAAATCTTGACGTGCTAACTTGAATGATAAAAATGTGAAAAATAACTTTATTCGATAAATTAATACTCTTCATTCACTAATATTACTGCTTTTGAAATAAAATTATTATATTTGAGATAAAATTTATTATACAATTAAATTCTAACAATAGACAATTATAATTAGTAAGCATCATAGCGAATAGCAAATATTGACATAAGTAATTTTTGTTCTAATAGTTTAATCGATACGAATACAATTGCATCTGTTATATAAGGATGTGTTTTTTAAATTAAAGTTACAAAATGAAATTGTTGATGAAAAAGAAAGGTTTTAAGAACCACTAGAAAGCGATATTATTTTTGAGAAAACCTTTATCATTCGTATAATTAGTAATGGTATTATTTATTAAATATCTTACACTTGTTTAATCTAAAATAGAAGAAAAGAAAGAATATTTGTGACACTTTTCTTAACTTGACATTCGGTTTTTTCGTTCGAATTTTTAAAACTTATTGCATGTTTAACTAGAAATGATAAAAATACTGAAAAGCTAGAATAATATAATCGATAAAAAAATGACAGACTCAGTTATAACGAACGAATAATTGACAGTGAATGAAATTTGCAAGACTAATAAATATGCAATGAATATCACGAATAATTTAACGCGAAATTACTATTAATAAATGATAAATTCATTCACATTTATAAATAATCCTCGCAGATCTGTTTTGGCATTATCGAAGTTTCGAGCTAAGGAGCACTAATCATATCTGCTCAGACTGAAGAAAGTTTGCCAGTACTGTTCGCATATAATTTCACACATAATTCAATTTTAATTAATGAAAATTTCAATTACGTATAATAAAAATTATCGCAATAAACATTAATTTCCTACAAAGCATGAGTTTAATGTAATTTTAACAAAAATTATATTAAATTTGTAAATTTTTTTTTAATTAATTGAAAAAAGTACCTTTTGTCTCAAATGTTCAAACGAGATTGAATTAAGTGCAGAATAAAATTTAATCTCACTTATCAAGCTTAAAGAAAAACTTTTGTCATATCGCGATTATTAACAATGACATATTGTTCAATTACCTTAAGCAGTGTGTTACTCTTAGACTTTTATACCCTCTACAACGATAATTTGGCTCTTTTTTTTCTTATACTGAATGTAAAGTTAAAGTCATTTTTATCGAAATTCAATACGGATAATAAAAAGTAGACAACAACGTCGGTCAATACTGTATTTTATACAACTTAAGAGTTTTCTGTCTAATTCATACTAGTCAGATATTCATTACAGATATTGCAACTTTTATGCCTCCAGGAAATTAAAATATTTTATAGAATTCTGTATAGAAACTTCAGATCAGTTTGATAAGATAAACTTTTATTTCTTGCTGAATTATAAACGCTATGACATTTTAACAAAGAATCAAGTAATTTAAGTAGTACGAAAATAAAACAACAAGTTTTGCTTTTATTTTTAGACGTTGCATTATTTTTGTATATACTATGATTTAACAATGTTTTCTCTGCTTTGCGTGATAAAGCAGATGAAAAAAAATAGAAGCAGACAGAAGAAATTTAATCAAAGGTGAAGATTTTGTTTCTATTGTTCCGCGAAAAAAAGGAAACCCTAGTTTTTTTGAAAACTCACACGGTTAATTTGTCTTGTTAGAATAATACTATCCAACTTGTAAATAGAGACTTATACTTCAGTCTGACTAACGACTCTTACGCAAGTGTACTTGCGTCTTTATAAGTTATCTACCGTATTGCTACTAAAAACAATGAAACTTTAAAACAATTGAAAACTCCCGAAAGTTAGTGCAGAATCTTGTGTATGTGTATGTTTTATTTTTGTACTTATAAGTCTTTCATTCAGCTTGTGTAAGTTATTTAACATTTGTTTCATAATATATCCGTTACTACAAGGTCTATTTTCATCTTCAATTAAAATGTCAATGAAATACATCGTTAAAATAAATTGAATAAATAATAAGTGCTGCATTCTTTTAAAAACCGGGAAAATCGCAAGGAAAATGTTAAATAAAATTGAAAAAAAACATTTTAAATTATGATATATCTTAGGATAAAATTGTTCGAGATAATTAAACATTACAAAATGAATTTAATTTAAAAATTTTCAGGATCAAGAGGATAAACTGTGTTTCCAATTTCAACGTCTATAAACTGTACTCTCTGCACTGTAGAAATGGGTTTTGATTTATTTTCTTAAATTCAGTAAAATATTCTTACATTCAGTATAAAATGTTCTTAAATTAAGTTTAAATTGTCTTAATTAAAAACATTTTACACTGAATTTCAGAATATTTTATACTGAATTTAAGAAAATGGGACAATCATTTTTTACAGTGTGAGAAACGAAAGTTATTTCTTTCGATATGTTGAAAACTTGTAACTTTGATAATGAAATTAATAAATTATTTCAGTAGCATGACCAAGACCAAATCCCATTTCAATTCTATGGCTGTTATTCGAAAATCGTATTTATTTTATTATTTATCTTTTTCCCTGACGTTTTCGAGTAATCGATAAAATAGTGATTCTGAGCAACATCCGGAAAACTCTAAATGTAACGTTCGTGCACAGTAATATTTTTTGGTAACCGCACACGTGCACCAACACTAACCAATGCCTTTTTATGACTCAAATTTGAGTTCGAAATTTGCTTCAACTCCTCACCCCTCCCGCTTACTTCAATCCTAATATATGTTTAAAGTTCGTGATACAAGCTGCTTTCATAGAACTTATTCAATGTAAATTGATATTTAAAATGAACTCAACTGTTCTTAATGGACAACTAGTATTGAAGAATTTCATAGTTTTATTTTTATAAACTAACAACTCTTACAGATATATATATACTGTATTATTTTTCATATTCTCAATTACTACATTTATAAAATAAATATTTATACTTGGAAATGTTGAATAAATTCATAAAAACATATATTATAAAACATATATAGAAATTTATACAAGTCATATATTCGTGTGATAATTAAAAATAAAAAATTATCAATCTAATAATAAACTGATCTAAACATTCTAAGCGAGTGTATGTTATATTCTTTAGTAAAAAATATCTTATGGCCGGTGACTTTTATATTCCGTCCAGCATGAAAAGTTAAAACGTCAATGACCATAATCTTTGAAAGGGAGAAAAAAAGGGAAAAATGCTTAGGAAGACGAATAATAAAATACAAATTCATCATTAACATTAACATCTAGAATGAAAAATTGCATGGATTAAACTGTAATTTGTTTTATAAAATCCATGTTTTTCATAAAATATTTTATTATTAACTACACTTAATCGGGATAAATATGATTATTTTCATTTTTTCATTACGAAATTACATCCGAAACATCATCCAACATTAAAATTAAGCAAAATGGAATAAATCACTGATTCTTCTAATAAATCAAAATGAGATTTAAAAACTGACTTTAAATTAATTTTCGATAAAAAATATTTGCTGTAAACTTTAAGAACTTAAGAGTTTATCTTCTTATTATAAATAGAATATGATATTGTAAAAAGTTTGTAATATTTGTATTATTTATTATCCTTTATAACTCTGTTACTAATAATAGTACATTGATCGGAAGTAAGTTATAAATAAAACTCTATTAACACATGTACATGTAATATATTTAATTAACATTCGCAGTTGTGGCTAGGAAAATTTCACGTTCAATTAATTGAACGGCTCTAATTCGTATAATTAAATGAAACTATTTCGAATTAAGAAAAGTATATATGTTAAAATCTAAATGTTTTATCATGCGCTGACTTTTTCACTGATTAAATTCTAAAGACTTAGCAAATTTCACTGATCATTATTATTAGACAAATCTGACATTTGATTATACCGATTGAAAATTTCCAATAACACGTGACACATAACCTTCAATAAAAATCTTTTATTATCATTTTTTTAAGTATCATCAACAGGATATCTGCTCTTCGATCAGATTTATATTGAATAAAATTGAAAATTACGGCAAAGAGAACAAAAAATGAAGTAGTAAAATATATGACATGACATGTCAAACTATCCGACAGTAATTAACTTAAATATTAATGCTTTTTATGAATTACTATTTTTGTAACTGAAATTATTCTCTCTTTGCACATTTATTATTTTTACTCCAAGGATTTCGTATATCGTGAATATCAAATTTACAATGTTTTATTCGTAAATAAATATAGTTTATGATAATATTTATTAAATTTATATTATATTCTATACTTTATGCTCGGATTTTCAATTTCGTCGTCGTTGAAACGTTATAGGCTTTTCCTGGAGTTTGCATTTTCAAATTAATGTTATTTGGTGTTGGTACCTTATTTAACTCTAACTGGTTATTACGTAAACGTTTGTCGCAATGCGCCTTTGCATTATATTGTTAAAAAATTAATTCGTCTCTTAATTTTGCTACAGTTTATTATTCATATAAAATAGCTGCTTACAACTTATAACTTTTTACAGCCAAAATTAATTACGTTCGTTGAATAAATAAGAGAAATATTTAATTCACTCAACTGCAATATTTTTTGTTTCCATTTAAACAAAATCATTATTTATGCAAGATGACGTAGACACTTTATTTACATCATTTTACAACTTTAATTAATGCTTTTTATGGCGAATTGAAAATCACAGTATGTAACAGATTGTTAAGCATTAATTTAAATTTTGTTATAGGAATAAAAGATTTATTCAAAATGTAATTTCATGATGATGATACGCAAATTAAAGATGACAAATTTTGTGAAAATTTCATTATCAATTTCATAGACGAACTCTTTAAATAGTGATAATTTGTTTAATTTTAAAATAAGATTTGCAAAAGCAATTCCAATTTATTTTGCATGCATTGAATTACGGATTAATAATCATGAAAAATACGTCATGAAACTAATTTCAATATAAATTAATGAGAAATAATACAATTATAAAACAGAATGTAGTACGCACTAATAAATGTCATATTTAAAATCTTTTCGTTTTTATTGAAGACTGTATTATTTCGACTTTTAATTTTCGAGTTTGCTAGTTGTAATCCTTAATTGTTAATTCTCATATTATAATCAGTGATCTAATAATATCTCAAATAACAATTGAGTTACATTCTTGTAAATGCCGTGGGATTATTGTCAATCAATTGTCAAGTGATGGTATAAAGCAAAATGATAATATTTTTAGTGAAATGACATTTTACAACGATATATGAGTGAGATAAAGATATTGCTCGAAACAAGTCACGTAATATATAACCTCTGTATTTTTACTGATATGCCTGTAAACCTCAGGGGTGTATCATTCAAATTGGGTTATCATTAATGGGTTACTTTTTTTGTTGCACTTTTGATATCTTAAAATCCCTAAATCACAATACAAATGTTTTTTAAACGCTATATTAAGAAATTTAAAGCACAAATAAGCTAAATAAAAGTTGCTCGGCTTTGGAAATTTAATTTAAGTTTAAATAAACTACGAAAAATATTCCAGTAAAATTACTTTAAAATTATAATTTTACTTACTTCAAAAATTTATCTTTACTTAACTGGATAGCAAAATAAAGATAAAATGTTTATTGTTTGATTTTCGCAATATATTAATAAAAGATGAAATATCTGAATTATTGGAATTACTACCATACAGTATGATAATAATTCTAATAATTCTGATAGTTTTTCAATCAACTGTGAAAATGACAGAAACAGATTTTGTCCTAACTCAAATATCTAGTATAATAACTTTTTGAGAGAATAATTTTTTATGAGTACATTTCAATTTCACTTTAAATTGAATACCTATGTAGGTAAAATTAATAACCCGTAAAATGTAAGCACGACAAAAAAAGAAAATTTAAATGATAACATAAAATGGTATATGAGATATTGTGCATAAACTGTCCAATATTATTTCGTTTCAGTTCATACAAAATGTCATGTCGATATATAAAGAGTGACAGAAAAGACGATGTCAAAGTTGATAAAATTTGTTCTTTTTTTTTTCATCTATCTCAAACCTATTCGGAAAATGTCATAGGGATCAAATAAAACCCCTCCTGTCGAATGTAACCGTATCATAGAACACAATATCAATGGAGCGCTCCAACAATCCGGAAACTGTAGGTAAATTGAAGTCTCGATTGAAGAAGGGAAACGAACTTACCCCTCAAAATAATGCCACCTTTCTAATCATTCTGACACATCGTTTATTATAATTTTTCACGTATATAATTTCAAATGAATTGAATTAATGTGAATATAAAGAAATACAAATAAAAAAAGGGAAATCAACAATATAATAAATGTGAAGTGGATAAGATGCACGCAACAGTTTTTCAAGATATAATGTTTAGTAAATAAAAGTATAAGAGAGAGAGAGAGTTTAAACTTGAAAGGTTTACGTAAAACTTGCAAGTTTATAGCAAGTTTAGTATTATACATTCTGTTTATTAAAAAGAGCATCACAGATGTGCTGCTTTTTTGATACAAATGGAAATTATTCCTGCACGTTTGATTGATATTACTTTTATTAATGAGTCTTATTCGAATAGATTAGTGGAATTAAAGTGATCAATTCTGATTATAATCAGACCGATTACTTATTATTATTAAATTTTATACATTTGGTTACTTCAAAAGAATAAATTATAGCTTATTTTTATTATTTCATTTTTCTTCCCTTTTCGTGTAAAATGTTTTTACTTTAAAAGGTTTGACATTAGAAAAAAAAAGTGTGTCAATTTTTCTGAAGAAGAGAAAGAGAGAAAGAAAGAGACGGAAAAAAAGAGAAACAGACGAAAGAATTTAGTGTAAATTTTGAATGTTCCCATTTATAAATTCATATAAATATTTGAATTTGCATGTTTGCACAAATTAATCCCGAAAATACGAGAACAGACAACAGTTATTTTATGATGAATCTGTCCCCATATAATGACGTCATCGTTATTTTATAGCTTACAGTATTGTGATTCTTAACTGGTTTACGACGCAAATTAATATTGTTCGAAATGAATTAATGCTGAAAATGACGACATAAAGTGTTCCAATAATAATGTGAAATATTTAAAAATAATCATTAATGTTATAAATAACGTGTTTAATTATATTCTTCTTTTATAGATAATTATTAATTTTACTTTAAAAAAGTTTATTTTTCTTTTTTGTTATACAAAAACTTTTACTTATAAAAGTATAAGAAATAATACACAATTTATCGGACACATAGTTACTGAGCATGTAAAACATAGAGTGCGCATAAACATTTACGAGAAAACATTTTTACGAAAATCATTTTATATAAAAAAAAGAAGCTTTACGACATAATGTTTATGGAAACAAATGAAATTCTTGTTGCACGGGTGCGAGTTATTATTCACTTGTAATAAAAAATCAAATGGATCAAAATAATGGAAATTTTTTTCGTCATCAAAATATTTTCTCTTTTTATGCAAAATTATGATTAATTTAATTTGTAGTGTAAATTATTATTATCTTAACAAAGTTTATTTCAAAATAAATTTACGAACAATTCAAAGTATCTCATGTAATCACCAAATTAAATATAAACACAGGTAGTCGACAAATCAACCTATATATTACGGTGTTCAAACACGCAAGCATCGTAATGACATAACATGCATTAATGTACTTCTTCATTTCTATTATATACAAGTACTTTACTATTTACAGAAGTCATATATTAAAATGCAAAAACAGGCGTGAAAAAACGAATCTGCAAAATTATCCTTTCAACGTGCGACAAAAAATTACCTACTTTTAATTCATCTCATAAAGGAATTTCCATTAATTAGATGTAACATTCCTAACTTTAAATTCGGATATACGTTACGTACAATCAAAAAAAGTATTACAATAAATGGTCCTATGTCAATTAAAAAATTGTAAAATTTAAAGAAAAATGAATTTTCAATGAATAATCTATAGTCTAATATCTCATCTCTATTTTCTATATTTTTCATCTCCTTTGACAAACAGTATTGACTTTTCGCATTCTCTCTTTTTTTGTTTTATTACGTAAGTTGACTTTTTGAATGATGCTTTTCAATTGCACATGCCAAAACAAAGTAATTACACTGAAATAAGTGAGTGATGAAGTTCCATAGATTAAAGTTGGTCCGAAAACGTAAGCCATGCCAAGGTAATCAATAATTTTGAATGTTTATAAATCATCAATCACATACGCTTAGACTATATACACATATAAGAATTCTCCACGAAGGGTAATTTAATGTAAACTTTCACTAAATGAATCGTTGATTAACTGTGTTTTCGTGTGATTTGATATAATGCTTTATCTTGTTTATACGGATACAATTACTGTGGGGTCAAAGTATAATTACGACTATGTAAATTTTATATTTGCAAAAATGGTGCAGCACAAAATTGACCAAAACGCAAAACAGCCGTAAATATTTTCGTCAATGAAAATACATTTGAAATTACAATTAAACATTCGCTGGTGTATGCAAGCAGCGAATTACGACGCATTTAAAAGGAGAACAAAATACTGCTAACCCATATTAAGTTGCGCATTTTTCTCAGTTCAACAAACAAATAGATTTGTTTGTTTATTGAAATTTAAATTGAAGCTACATTTATGTGAGATTAAACAAACTTTGAATTAAACAAGAAAAAAGAGAAGGCAAAAAAGATTGAACTAAAAAATTTTTTTCTAATAAAAAAAATGAAAATCAATAAATTAAGCACCGTTTGCTTACGTCAATAAAGTACACGTATACACGCATGTTGTCAATGAAAATAAAACTTGTAAATGTATGTTCCTGATTATCTTTCAATTAAAAAAAAAAGTACAATACAGTGCCGTGAAAAATAATGCATTTAATAAACCATCGTTATTTTTGCTATTAAAAAAATGTAAAAACGTAATTATTTTTATATCAAACTTTTTCATCAATAAATATTATAATTAAAGTATTTCATCATTATTTAACAGTGTATGAAAATATTTGACCTTTTTTTACTTTCTAATCAATAATATTTTCGTCCAACTTTCAACGTCTAAGACTTAATTACTGAAAAATTAATGGCAAATTTCAAAAGTATCTCTTTTTCATCAAATAATCACTGTTAGAATCCTTATTTTCGTGATTTTTCAGTTTAGAATTCTTGAAAACTTTGAAAAATTGATGGATAAAAATGGATTTTCTAATTATCGTTTAATGTTAAAAATTTGCTCAATATAAATAGCAATAATTTATCTTGAATATTTCAAAAGTTATGCAATTTTAAACTTATGAGATTAACATATACTTTTATTGTACATTAATCCCTTGATACTAGCATTTATGCATAATTTGCTTGTATTGGATGCGATAATATCATTTTCACCAAAGCCAGTTAAATCGATATTTCATAGGCTCGTCTAAATTAAAAGTTTCTGATGTAAATATTTAAATGCAATAACCATTACGTTATTTTGATTAACACTATCATAATGCTGTACGATTATTTTACTTATAAGAGATGAGATACAGTATTATAAATGATGCATCCAAATGGACTTTCCTATTTATGAGCTTTGAAAACTACAGAAATAGACTGGAAATCTCGATTTCCCGTATTTGGAAAAATAAGTAATCGATAATAACATCAACTTGTTACCAGAATTAGATACGATCTTTTTATTTAGATCAAATTTCGGTAATAATTAATATTATTTAATGCAAATTTTCAATAATATAAATGGAAATAATAAGAGTATTTTTTGCTTTAAATGTACAAATAAAATCATGCATTTTATTTTGTTATTCATAAATAAAAGATTACGTCTTTGTGCACAAAAAATTGTCAATTTTAAAATGTCGCACAAAATACTTCAATTTACATGAAAAAAAAGAACTCAAATGGTATTTACTTTTTTTTTAGTTATATTTGGAAATATAATACCGTTTTTCATATTTCCATACGCAATTAATATGCGTTCAAGGTAAATAACATAAACCGAACGATCATGGCGTTTTTCCATATTTTTTATCCGCCTGTTTTATCTCGCAGCACAATAATTATTTTATCTCAGTTGAAATTTAATTATTAATAATTCAATCAATTTTCTCTGTGGCTAAAATTTGCAAATATAATGTTTCGTATTTCTATGAAATCTTCGTCAAAATATGCATACATGTTACTTTAATTTGAACAAAATGAATCAACAATATTATTGATTTTCTGCGCAATCTTTTTTGTTATTTACTTTCTATTATATCACATATTAAGACAATCAAATTTGCAAATACATTTTTGAAATACTTTCCATTAAATCGAGATTAACTATTATTACCATCCGTGAGTGTAACTATCTCTATACACGAAGAGGAAAAATTGTAGGTTATCAACATAAAAGTATATTGAACTTGAACTCAAGTTGTTAATTCTCATTTATTTCCACCTAAATCAAGTAACATTTCCAAAATAAAACCGAAAAAAAGAAAAATAAACTAAAAAAAAAAACAAAATTAAAAGGAAAAAAAACGCAAAATAATTGTTGGTCCAAAATGGCAGAAATTTAATCAACCAGCGTGCAAGCTGCGAAAAAATGCATATTTCAACAGACCCAGAAGATGTTGCATGAAACAATGTTGTATTCATACATACATCTTGTCGAAAAAGCACGCGAGCATATGTAATTTGAACGTCGCTGAATATTTATAATATATACTGCTTTTTCTTGTTCTCTTCTCGAATAAAATACAAGCCACAAATGTAAATGACGATTTTGTCAGAAACGTGATAAAAAATTGCGAGCAAACATTTGCCGACTTTTTGTGCTATTATTAGCAACAAAAATTGTATACAAGCAAATTAAGTAGTAATCCGTGGAAAAACATGATTGGATTATCTAATGAATAATGCAGTATGTAAAGTATATGTATTGGCAACCGGCCGGCCGGCGACAATTGCTGCTGCATCGAATGAACTGCGCTGGCTTTTCATGCGTCAGTCCGATCCACCGCAGTTTCCCGAGCACTTATCATGCGCAAGTGGTAAAGCACATTTTGAGCAGACGCTTCTGACTTGTACCATTCCGTCGTATATTTTTATCCCCAAGATCAGTCGAATAATTGACACAATGTACTTTTTTTTTTGCTCCCTCTCGTGTCAAAATCAATGTCTTAAGTTCCGAAAAAAAAG
>JABFPJ010002455.1:0-19492 GCA_022817425.1 Gryon sp. ZL-2020
ATAAAAGAACATTATTTTAATAATAAATAATTTGTCACTCTTTCAATAAGTTAAAATTCACTTTTTCTAAATAAGTTATTTCTGACTTTTTCAATAAGTGAATATTCACTTTTTCAGTGAACAAGAACTATAACTTTTCAAAAAAGTGAATGTGCACCCAAAAAAAGTGAATTTTCACTTTTTCAAATTTAGAGAGTACAGTTTAAAAGTTCAACTATTGTGTTATAAAACTTAGCATTTATATTTACGTTTTTGTTGTTTAATTTATAATTTTAAGGAAAAAAGAATTTTGTAATTCAATTTTCTTGTCTAAGATATGCGCAATGGATCGAAGTTATGTCTAAAGGTAAATTGATAAAGCGTTTTGAATTTGTATACTGCGCGATAGTGGGGAAGGAGTTTTAGCAAAACTGTAGTCACGAGTGTTGATTAACGTGACAAGTAGGTGACCTCATTAAGTATACGCCAAGGAATCTAGTACGATCTTGGATCACGATCAGCCGAGGAATCTCTTAGACTTGGGCTTAAATCGCATCACAAGCAGTGACCACGTGGGGTAGGTTGACCTGGTCACTCGGTGCCATAGAAACCCGTCATCACAACACTTGATTGCGATAAAAGACTTTGATGATAGATTTCACGGCAAGGTCGGCTATCAAAAAAAAAATCGTCTTTCACATTAACAACGTCAACTTTATGCTCATGCTAATAGGTAACACCTTGATATAAGTCCCTGACGAAAAAAAGAAAAAAAATCGCCTGCAAATGAATTAAACATATTCACTTTTACAAATTTGCACTTTCGAAGCAATTTATATTCAATTAAAATAAAATACGACAAAAAAAATCAATATTTAACTTTACAATACCAATAACTAAATGATTTATTTATACAATGATAAAAAAAGGATAAAATTAAGTATTGCGTTATAAGATTGTATAAATCAAGGTATTTTTGAAGTTTAGAAATAAATATTGCTTCATGCTTTTAAAGAATAATATTCTGTTTGAATTAAATGTATATATTTTATACTTTATTAGAATCGTAGATTTAATCTGCAAAGATATTTGATAGCCATTGAAAAAGCCACGAAGGTGCCTTACTAAATATATAGGCTTCGAGCTTAATTCTGAAGATTCGAATCAATTATAAATCTCGCTTTCGGAAATTGAAACAGTGGTTATTCATTTTGTGTAGCTTATTTCATTCCCGCGTTCATACTCTAGTTTCAAAGAAATTATATTCTTCACGTGTAAAAGCATTTGCGTTCTTATTAGGTTACTGCCTGTCATACGGCATCATAGTTTGAAAATACTTTATATCTAAAAATAACAAAAAAGAGGCTCAAATTGTTTTACTTTGATTTATTTAACGGATCATAAAAATAATTTTATTATCAAATAAACATTTTTTACGAGTTTTATTACATGTGATTTTTCAAACGGTCATAAACATTTTTTACCTCATAATTTTGCTTCTAATAACTTTTATCTCTAATCATTCAAAATTTGCGTCTAAAAAGGTTTATCTCTATTTGAAATATGAAACCAGTTCCGTGTCTCTGAAGAAAAAGTTGGCCGAAATTGAGGTCGCCGTTAATTAAGTGAACATTGACTCGATTCATTTTGTGCCCTCGACTTTGCCACAACTCTAGTAATATAACCGCGACGTTTATAATAAAGTAATTTTGCTCGCATAAACTCTAACAATAGACTCACTGGATACGTTTTGCTGTAATTTTACGAGCAATGAACTTTTTTCTCTTCAATTCGAATGAAAATGAAAATTGCTACAATCAGTTTGATCAACTTTTTTTTTATAGCCATCAACGGCGCCAAAAAATGTGACGGAATTTACAAGTTTTTGGTGTTCAGCAAAATTTACTTTTGAATCAAGATTTAATTGTAATACTTTGTTAATAATTTAAAAAATATTTATAATTTTTGAATAGTTAATTATATACAATTAATTATTTACTGTTTTATGTATATAAATGAAAAAATCATTTAGATATAATTCCATTAGTCCGTTTGATAGATGGTATAATAGTCGTGTTTTCAAGGTACGGATAACACCTATTAGACTTCGTTGTTAAAAATCGAATTTGCAATCGCATATCTCGTGATTGGAGGTCATTCAAAATTCATTGTTCTTACAATTTGTTGACCGAGATTGTTTAAATATTTGAGGTGTCTTGATTTCATGTCTGCAACGGATTAAATGATCTATAAGAGCTTTTTCGAATCATTTGGAAATTCCTACACCTTGCCAAATGAAAAAGAAATTATTAATAATAAATACGAGTCCATCTGAAAAAAAAAACTGTTAGCGGTCACCCATCTTTTTATTTATCTCCCTTCATTAAACTTTACAATAAATTGCTTTGAATTATTTAGAAATAGTTTTAACTTCTTTTTTATTATTTTTTGGCTACATTTACTGAAATTTGAATTAAAAAAGTTTAACTTTGATCATTTACTAGGTGATTTAAACAAGTAAATTGCCTTTTTACAAAGTTCGAAATTATTCATTTAGAATATAAAATCAATCAATTTAATTGCAAAAATAAATCAGTTTCATGTTGATATGTTATTTCGATCAATGAACTTGATGGCTTTATTTTGCCACAAAATTCAAATGTACAAACGTCTATCAAAAGTTCATTAAATTTAATTGGCGTTGCAATAAATGATCAACCAATTTACGTAACAATAGAACTAAGTATGTATTAGATTAAGGCTCATGGAAAGTTTTGCATTCTTTGATATACTTATGATTAAGTTAAATGCATGAATAATTGTAAAAGCTTATTACATTTAACACTAATTTAATATTTGATTTTGCATAAAATGTATAATTTAATTGAAATGAAATTTACATCAACGAAATCTTATTTCACATTTTAAAGTTGTGTTTAGGAATTTATATATATAGTTGATGTATATCACATATCTCAATGAATAGTACTAAACTTTCTACTTTGATGGATTAAATTCAATTCTATCTGTATATCAATCATACTTCACCACCTTTATGAATGCTATTAACGATACACTAGTTATTTTCAATTAAGAATTATAATTTTTGATTAAAACTCTTCAACTTTTTACGACTATTAATTATTTCGGAAATTTATATAATATAAACTATTTTTTCATTTGCATACATTTATCAAACAACTTTGCTGTATAATTTTTGCTAGAACTAATAAATTGCAAAAATAATAACAATAAATGTATGAAAAAAATTTTATTTTAAATACGTTTTATTTAAAATAAAATATGTTAATTTAATAAAATGTTAATACAATAAATTAATTGCATCAACATACAATGTAAAACTCAAATTACTTCTAATTACAGTACTACTGAATAATTTAAGTACCACAAAACATAAAAATAATTTACGATAATACATGCATCTGATATATCCAGTGAAAAATAACACTGTAAGGTGTAATATTGTATGATAAATTACAATGCTATGTTTGTTGTAAAAGCAAGAACTGTGCACAAAAACAATTTTGTGAAGAAAACATTTTGTTTAAACATACTGAAAATAGCAATGAATGGCATTTTGTGTAGTTGAATTTATTCAGTCAATAGTATTCAAAAATTAATGCATTTCTTATATAGATACATACTTTTTCTATTCAATTACATTCATCTTTTCTATAGTTCAACTTAGAAAACTTTTATATTCTTATGTTAAACTCATAATTAATTTTGAGATCATAGAGTTCATGAAGTTTATGCAAAAATAGATAATTAGAAGAAGAATTTATTGAGTTATTATTCTACACTATATAGTAATTTTAAATGTTAATTTCGACGAAAGAAGGAAATGTTTGAAGAATATGTTTAATTATTGAATTTTTAAAAATTGTGTTTTTATCCCTAGCGAAATATTTACGACGACGTTACGACAACTAATGTTTTAGAATTGAAAAATTGCACAAATTTATGGATATTTCATAAATTTTTTAAAATTTGAAAATGTGAAAAAATTGATGAATATTTAAAAATTTTCGAAAATTTGAAAAATGTTTCGAAACTTTTAAAAGTTTGAGAAATATTTAAAAAATTAGAAAATTGGAATTTCTTGAAATTTTTTTAAAATTTGTGAAAGATTAAACACAAACATTATCATTTTTTGAATAAATAATTGAAAAATAATTTGAACATATAAATTATGAATTACATATGCGTGCAAAAAGAAGAAAACTTTTTACTTTATGTAAAATAGTCATCTAATGGATCTTGGATATTGTTTGAATATTCGTGTCCATTTTTGCGCGTTGCGAGATTTCGAAAATTGGACTCGAAATTCTCGCAGTAAACATGCGGCAGCACTGTTTTAACAACATATGAACGAAGCACTTGGTGCGAGGCTAAAACGCGCACTGACATCGTTTTATTAACGAAACGGCATGTCGCGTTCAACGTAAGGGTTGCTTAGAAACGACCTCAGTAGCGTATCTGCAAAATCCGCACGATATCAATATTAATTATGCTTTTCCTTTTTGATTCTTTTTTTAACTGCTTTTATTATTTCATTTTATTATTTTTTTCATTAAATTATATTAATTTTTTAATCCGATTTCATCAAATCTGATAATACTCAATTTATGAATTTATTCAATTGATATTTTGATTTACAATATAAATAATTGTACACAAATGTTTTTTTTTAATTTTTTTAATAATTTTGCATAATTTTCAATAGAATCAGGCAAAGATATTGTCTTCTTACATAAATATTATGCTAAACCGAGATTTTGGAGCTTAACTTTAATTTAAAAAGACTCATTTTTGATAAAAAATGAAAAATATTTTAAAAATGTTGCACATTTTTTAATAATTATGGTTCTAAATTGTATGTAATATTAGTTTAATAATAACTTGACTTAGTTAAATGATATTACACTTTTTTCGATACCTTTATGTCTTTATACGGTTTTTCTACATCGTTTGAGTTTTTTACAATTTTATATTGAAATCTATTAATTATTCAACTATAATTAAATTTTTCATCAGTCTATTCGCTCTGTCTTTATTTTTGTTAATCGATTCGGCGCTATCCTTTTTATTCTTATGTGACATATACATTGTCTCAAGATGAAATACACATTAATAACAAACTCAAAATTGATATAATTATAATTCTTCAGTTTTACTTATACTTTACTTAAATTTCTCTCTTTTGTTATCCTTTCTTTATATAATTTAGAAAAGACATCAGAAATATTTGCGCAAATTCATATAATCTCTGTCGATAAAACAGATTCGCATAAAACAGATAGTCAACAAATGACCAATTTGCTCCGCAGATAAAGTACCTTTCTTCGTTATCGACGGAGTTATGATATTTGAAGTTGGGTGGCATTTATACGAAGCGATACTAGCTGGCTGTTTAGAAAACGACTTAACGACCGTTGCGTATTCATTTTGATTATTTCCATGAGCGTGATCGTTGTGTTCGGTGAGTGTTGTTTGGTTCGCGTTGCGCTGACAGTGGTGACTGACATCGGACACATCGACAGAGACTCGAGAGTATAAATTAATCAAATAGACATAAATAATAAACGGTCGATGAAAAATGGTTGATCAAAGTGGAAAGCGTGATCGCGGTGTGGACGATGTGCAAGTGTGTTGTAGTCCGCCGACGCCGCATCGAATTAACATGCCAAGCAATAACAACATCACGGCAAACAACAATCATCAGAATCAACCCAATGGAAAAATGGTTAAAAGCACCCGAGTGAAAGCCGTAAAACATGCAAAAGCCCTGAGTCCGGTGCAACCCGTGGTGTCGCGAAAACGTCCAGGAAGACCGAGCAAAAAAGTCAGCCGAGTGCTGTCGCCTAAATCCATTACTGTCGACAACACCAATCACAAACTCACCGAATACTTCCCAGTCAGACGAAGCGTACGCAAAAGCAAAAAGGAAGTTTTACAAGAAAAACAACGCGATTTGGAAAATAAGCTTCTTAATGAAGTTGAAGAGGGCTTGGAGGTAATTTTGGATTTCGCCATTGAATTTTGTTAAATTGAAGATTTTGAGAAAAGAGCACGTTTCGCGTTTAGTTTTCATGTATGTTTTTGATGAAGTTAGTTTATGATAAGATGTCGATATGATGATGTAGTTAGATGATTGAAGTGGGTGTGAATTAATTATTTTATGTTTTAATTTACGTGACATTGGTTTTTGATAATATTACTTTTTGAAAGTTAGTTTTTTTTCATTTATAAATGAAATCATTTTAGTTGACAGAAGGCGTTTATTTGTAGATGGAGCTTGTAAAACAATATGGCGACTTGCTCCGCTCGAATCGGTTCTAAGTCTCCATGCAGTAAAATTTAAAATCCTTCAGTGTTATTTTAAAATTCTATATTTTTTAATTTGTAAATATTAAATAAGTTCAATAAAAGTTGAAATGTTTTATTTTTTATATATTTTTTTATATTAATGGGTTTAATAAAACTAACGTAGATAACTTTTTATTAATAGAACGCGATAAAAAATAAACTTAAAAATATCAGATTCTAGTAGTTATAGTAATTCAATATTTTATTATTTTTTAATATAATTTTTTTTCAATATTAAATTATTGTAATATTAAGAATATAAAAATATTATTAATAATATTTATTTATATATAATAAAATTTACTTGTAAATATTTGTTTTAGATAAGAATATTCCCGGGTAAAGGACGTGGTGTAGTAACAACACGAGACTTCAAGAAAGGGGAATACGTAGTGGAATATGCTGGTGAATTAATCGATATGATAACTGCCAAAAAACGAGAAATCATATATGCTCAAGATCAAAATACTGGATGTTATATGTATTATTTTCAACATCAAAATCAACAGTATTGGTAATTAACATTTTTTATTATTCTATAAAAAATATTTAAAATATATATTTTTTTGTAAATTTTTTACATTAAAAAGAGTGAATTAATAATTGAAGTTATAAAGTAAACTTATTTTATATTATTTAAAAATATTTACTAATAACTGACGAAATCAATCTTAATTATTAAACGTATTTTATTCGATAAGATTATAAAGATAAACTATCTTTATTATTATATAAAACGTAATCTTCATTTTTTAGTTTACGATAATTTACTATTAGATTTATCATTTGATTTCTAATTATAAATAGAAAATAGATAAAATCATGTATGAAATTAGTGTGTCCTATTTTTAAATCTATGTAATTGTTAAATGTAAAAATGTAAAAAAAGTGTTGTAAATAATGATAAAATATATAGCAATAATAATTATAATTATTATTTTAGTGTCGACGCAACTGCGGAATCGAAAAAATTAGGTCGTCTAGTAAATCACTCCCGCAATGGAAATTTGTCAACTCGTATAGTTGAGGTCAAAAATAAACCTCACTTGGTGTTGATAGCTAAAGAGGACATCTCTCCGGGTGTGGAATTATGCTACGATTATGGCGATCGAAGTAGGGAGTCTTTGCAACATCATCCATGGCTCGCCTCATAGTTCATTAGTAATATGGAAACCGGCTAATGCCAGCACTGCAAACGTGTATTATAGCATAATTAATATTAAAGTAAAAAACGAAAAAAATGAATTAGCCGTCAGTCACATGATCACCAGAAGTGACAACTTTTTATACAAATCTGTCTGCCGATGTCTAATTTTGTATTTGATCTGACTATATAAATGCTATTTTAATATAATATATTTAGTCAGAACGAAATCTTTGTATTTTAACATTGATTTTGATTTTGAGTTCATTTTTCGATATATACTTACAAAATTAGACCATTGATAAATTATTTATACCTTAATATTGCAGTAGAACATTTTCTAACTAATGACAGTAAAAAAGTCATTCTGTGTGTTAAGAATGGAATACTTTGTTTCTTTGTTGCCTTTTTTTTGGCAAAAGCTTCATTTGTATGACTTCTATATTAGAATGTTACATGTGACTAGAAATCAAATGCTATATCGTATGCTTATAATTTGAAAGTAATCGACGTTTTTTCATCTTTTAAAAATTATTTTAGTGTATTTTAATTTTTCTTCAAAATAATTGATTTTCAATATAATCTTGTATATAGCAAATATTTTTTTTTGTTTCTTTAATGACTAAATACTATTAAACGACTTTGCCTTTTGATTCAGAAATTAAACTGAACGATGACGAATATGTGTTCATAATATAATTTAGCTTATTAGATATAAACAATAAATAATCGTTAAATGAATAGAAGTTTTTTTTGTTTAATGATTTATTATTAACCAAACTTTTTGAACTGTATATAGATACAAATATGTAAATATATATTTGCATTAAGTTTTATTTTTTATTTTTGTGGGAATAAATATACTAATCTTCAATAAAACACAAATTAACATTGATGAATATTTTAATATTATCAGTATTAACCAAATTGTGTGCTATTAACTATTCGCATCGCCAACTGTTATATACAATGTTATGTCAAAAATTGCCTAATCATAGAAATGGTGATCGCCTGTGAATATTGATATATAAATTACGCGGCATTTATTTCCACGACTGAGAAACCACGAAATTCCTCTGCCGATTCCCACATTATTTAATAATTCTTTTTTGTATATACAGTATTTGTAATTACAACATTTATTGAATCGAAACAAAAAATTCAAATGTAAACTTTCGCTTTTTTTATCAATTTATTATTTATTATTAATATAGTATGTGAAAGCAAATTATGATTAATAACATAGTATTACATGCATGAATAATTGTATGAAATCTATTATATTAATATTTGCGAATGTTAAAAATAAAAGTATAAAGTTTTCAAAACAACATATTCGTTTTATTTGTATTTATAGAACAAAATCTTTATTTAAAAAGAACAAAAAGAGGGATAACACGTACATTCGTCGTTGAATTTCAAAAAGTTTATTCAAAATGATTGTTATACAACGACGTTTTTGTTGCTGAAATCATTTGCAATATTTTCAGTTATATTTAACAAATTATAATAAAAGTCATCAACAGTTTTACAATGATAAAAAAGGCCGAATTCGAATTTTTTAATTACAACCTATGCCGAATGAATAAGCTACTGAAATATAATACACGATTCATCGATCAAATTACCTCAAACAGATTTTAATAAGTTTTCTCATTCCGCATTTTATTGTTCTACCTCGACTTAGACACAGAAATGAAGTAGTCGTTGTTTAAACAATATAAAATTATACTATAATTAATTAAAACTGCGTAAGAGCGCTTTTTCTAATATAATATTTGTTAAAAAAAAGCACTTAAATTGTTTATAGTGCTTACTTTTGTTCAAACGATAACTTCTTCATAAAAATCTGTGTAATTATTAAACAATACATTTTCATAAGACATTTTAATATTTTATATAGAATTCGTATCTATAAATTTATATAAACAAAAGTTACAAACGTAAAAGGAAATTTGATTTAAAAAAGTTATCGTCAAAAACTCAGTCTTCAAAGATATCGATTCATTCATGCAGTCTTATTTGACAGTCAATAATATATATCTGTGATGTTAAAGAAAAAACCAGTTAAATATATAGGGAATTCATATACACTTAACTGTTTTTTTTCAACACTACAGATATATACATAGTTTATGAACATAAGTTATTGTATTTTTGTTTATACTTAAACTCGAATTTCTGATTCATACCTGATCATACATGTTGCCTAAAGTTTCGATAATACATTGAAATATTCACAAATATTCATATTAATCACTGAAAAATGAAACAAGAATTATAAATTATTTATACAATATTATGTATGCATGCAATTTGGAATATAAAATTAAAAAGTGGAAAAAAATGTACTTTTGATTTCCGAAAGATGTACATTATTAACAAATGCATGAATGAATAATTGTTAAATATTCGTTTCGACAAGCTTTTATCAATTTAACATTTATATTTCAAAATAAAAAAAAATTAATTTGTACCTTATATCTTACTATTGATTCTCGCTTCTTATACAAAAATTAAAGGAGAAAAAAAATGAGTTGTTTTGCACAAAGCGAGAGTCAAGCGTATTATTGAAACTTATTGATTTAAATAAATTTCAACATTAAATTATTTTAAAATTTATAAATCATGGAAATAATTTCCGATAAAATCATGTGTTGATTTAAACAATCGGCTGCTATAACGTAATTAAGAAATAAGTTTTTTTATACAGTTACAGTTATATAAGCTGAACAATTTTCTATTATGTAAATAATATATATCGCAATAAATAATATATGTCTTTATAATACAAAATAGATTAAATATTACAATTAACTAATTTTATTACACTTCTATCATATCTGAGGTTGTATGTAATTAATACCAAGAATGCCGCAAAGTTTACAAAGCAAGATGTTTTGTTCTCAAAATCTGAAAGTTGATAATTTTAATCAAAAAATCCACTATTAACATTGAAACATAAATTAAAACATGAAAGAATAACAATTCGAATATTATTTTCTACTTCTCCGATCCTCTTTATTTAGATTAATGAAATCTCATTGTGTCCATATCCCTGGTTTCTACTTTTATGAATAGCATTTTTAATAATTTAATTTCATAAAAGATCCAAGGATCATCGTTTAACATTAACAATTAATATAATTAAGAACTCTCACTTATAAAAAATTACAAAAAGTGTACAAATAATCTTTTTATTTATCATTAATAAAAGTTACTAATTAATTTCCCATGATAAAATTTAAATTTCAGAAAGACATATGATTAAATAAGCAAACTATTTGTACAAATGTTGCTTAATTTATATAGTACATTTGTTTCGTTTACAACTTTTTTATGGATATGTCAAAGAGATTTTTACAACATAATGATTTCTTTCTTATTATTTTAATGAAAAAACAATTAAATATGAATTTTGATCATTGAAATTTGTTATTCATTGTATTTTTCTTATTCATATGTCTTTCTTTACAATCAATCACAGTCGATCAATAACAATCAAATTTGTTCAATTTGTACATTTTTAAAAAAGTAAGAAGAAATATATTATTTTAGTTATCAATCATATTCGCAAACATAGTCGTTTTAATTCCGTTAATATTTGTACAGTAAAAAATCCTTATAAACGTAATCAGGGTTTCGTAAGATATTTAAATTTGTTTACACACTTATTAGTGAAAATTACCGTCTTTTGCATAATCAATATTTCACAGAATGAACGAGGTAACATTAATGTATTAAAATGACAGAATTTTATTTATTTTTTTTTTTTTTTTTTCAAATTTGTGTAACGTTCAGTACGAGGCAGTGTACGGCGTATTATATATCAACGTATCTCAAACGACACAGTTATTTACATTTTCATCAAATCGCGATGAAGTTTCTTTTTTAATATTATTCTTTTTCTTGAAAAAGTTTTAACTATCTCTTCCTTACTTAAATTTATTGACTTTCGTTTCAAATTCCACGATTAGTACACGGAAAAAATAATGACTTTTGCTATAACATTCCAGATGAAGAACAAACTTTGATAAAAGTTATCTGCAACAGTTTCAAAACATAGTTTTTTTAACTTAATTTTTATACAGTAATTTATCCTGTTTTATCAATATTTTCTCCGTGTATATTTTTAATAATTTCGTTTTCTAAAATTATAATAAAATGTACAAACATTTGTTTGGAGCATCAACAATTATTGTTGTATTATATATATATATATTTATATAAACTTTTTTTATAAATACGATTTCATTCCATATAGAAACAATTTTTAAATAATTCTTTGTCTTGTTTGTTATATCCATAACAAACAAACATAAATTTATCAGCTATTTATATATAATTACAATAATTAATAAATAAAATATATCTTTACCTTTCCATAAGATAGAAAAATTCCAATTTGACCAGAATTAAAATCCTACATGGAATGTTACCGAATAATAGAGTAAAAGGTCAGATCTTGTAACTAAATGTAATTTCATTCAAATCAAATCTGGGTCAATTTTCTTATTTTGTAGGTACAGTGCTCAGCATCATTTCAAGAGGATATTTGGCCGACTCATGGAAGCTCGATCATACATGTATTGTAAATTCTTGTCGCTCCTGTTCCTTACGCTGTTGATACCTGAAAAATATAATCCTTTATTTTCTCTTTTATTATAATAAAAAATTTGCAAAATTACGAATAATTATAAAAGCGTTGGTGATAGCAGTTTTTATATTGAAATGTGAAACTGAAATATAAGCAATTGAATCAAATAACGATTTAAAATATGATAATAAATTGCAAAAGCATATAAATAATTGTGATTTGATTGTTGAATGATCGAATTTTCTATGGTACGATTCTCTAAATGATTTGTAAGCATGATTTATAAAATGATACCTCGCGAGCATAGTTTCAACAGCTTCAATTGGAAGTCTACCTAAACTACCACCGTGGCGAGTACTAATGTTCAGACCTTGCCAATCCCGATCACGACTGCGTTCCCGAAGTCGATCTCGATCACACTCAGCTTCGCTCAATTCTCGACTATCACTAAATCCACTTGGTGGCAATAGCGTCATTTCTTCAACCGAACTAAACAGATACAAAAAATTAATTATCGTATGTTTTTTGGCAATGACATGTTTAAAAAAAATAGTAACCTTTTGTTGTCACATAATTTTTTAATTGTATTTAATTAACTTTATTTGTTAGTTGTCTAACTACCGATTGATTTGATAAACATATTGTAGTAGTGAATTATTTAAATCGTTCTAATTTTATGATGACAATAAAAAGTTAAAATAAAAATATAACATGACATTTTACGAACAAAAATTATGCTCATTCAATGAATAATGATATAATGATACATTTGCTAATTGTGATTTTCATTAATACAAATAGTTATTTGGCATTAGATAATTATTTTATAATAATATATGTAAATATACCCATTATAATTCTTAATTAAGTGCCAGAGATAAGGAAACTAATGATTTTTTCACTATTTGAACAAGGATAATAAAAATGACACCTAATTAAGAATTGAAACACAGTTGAAAGTTTTTTCTTTATGTCACAATTAACATTATAAATCATACTAAATGAAATAAATATGAAATTGTGAGTGCTATGTAGAAACAAACAAACCTTGGCTACCTGCGAGTAGACCGACTGCTGGGTTGTCTACTGCGTCTCCTTGCAAGTGATGGAGAACCTTCATTATTGGACTCGGTGCTGGATTCAACACCACGCGAAAAAACATCTAAAAACATTATATCTTTCATTAATACAACAATACACATATTAAACAAAAAATAGAATTAAAACGCATACAATTTTAGAATAACACAATAATAATTTATTAAATTTAAATCATTTTAGTAGTTAGCTAAGTGTAAATAATTGTTAAATTCAAAAACGTGTTATTTTTCTTTCGGAGAGCATTTTTAAAGAGTGTGATGTTACCTCTGCAAGGTTTAACGGGAACACGATAACTTGGCCCTGCACATTCGCCGCAAGGGCTGCCTGAAGTGTCACTTCCGGAACCCTGACGACTCGATCTCAATTTGCTTTCAGCTTCAGCTATACTCGGAAAGTATCTTTGCTTATGCCATCTTGATGTTTTGGACCTGTGGGTTGAACAGCGAGAGAACAAGGAAGAAAACAACCGAGCGATTTCTCGACAAAAAATTGAAACAAAAAGGGATTTAACTTATTTAAAAAATGCTATTTTTAATACATCATTTAATTTAAGTAGTCAATATTTTCAACAATGTTCAAGTGTGTTTGGCTTAACTTTTATATATGTATTTTTCTGGATATTTTAATAATACAATTTTGAAATAGCGAAATACCTTTCGAAATCCACACTCGATCGATCGTAATCAATGGTATTTATATCCTCATTTTCCAAATGTCCAAAAGTCTTAAACTGCATAGTATAATCCAAAGTTGCCGTTGTAACGGATCGATTTTCTCTTCCCGGAACACTAAATGTTGCATAGGGACTGATTTCGTACATTTCTGAAATTGACATAACAATTAATTAGTATTTACGTTATTTCGAGCACTGTTTATTTGATGAGATCTAACCTGAACCATGATCGGTTGGTTTATGATTGTCTTGCTTCACAGGAGAACTCGTGTACACTTGGTGGTTTCTTCTATTGTCTCTCTCAGCTGTAGATTTCAGTTGGACCGTTGACATGCAGCTAGATAAATGATGATGTTGATGCTGCTGTTGATTCATACCAAGTCCTGCGGACTGTTGTTGACTTGGTAGAATATCTCCTAAATAATTCGATCTATAAAACATATTTAGTCATTTCAGTTTTGTTTAATTATATATACACAGTGAAAACCAAAATGTCTTGTTAAGCTCGAAATATAATATCACCATAAATTATTGTCAAGTTTACCTTCCACTTCGTTTAAGCATAACATATCCCAAAACCACCGCGGAAACAATGAGAATAATTGCACAGATGAGTGGCACAACTACATAAAGCATTTTGTGATTCGACGTACTCTGAAGTGTATCCTCATCCATAATAAGATCATTTGGCGGTCCAATATTAACACCACTTAAAGTAGTTGTTGCGAATTCCATTTGCACTTGCTTTGAACCCGCGTCATTGTGTGCAGTTAATCGCAAACTGTACCAAGTGGCTGGCTTCAAATCAGGGATTACGATATTTTCGGTAGCTCTACTGGCCACAAGAATCCACGAATCTTGTCCAATTCTTTTACGGTATTCAACACTGTAATACTGCACTGGACATTCACCATTAGGCCACCCAAGAAGATTCAATCGAACTGACGTTGCGTTTGCAATTATGATGTCTTTTTCTCGAGGCGTAAGTGGAGCTGGTAAAATACAACATTTAAATATGCAATTTTTTGATATTCTTTTAAAAGTTATTTTCCGTTTCGTTTGTATCTTTTAACTTACCGGCGCCTTTTGTAGTCGTGCTAATTAATTTACTGGGTTCACCTGCGCCAACTCTATTGTGTGCAGTCAAGTGTGCGACATATGAAGATCCACATTTTAATCCTGTCAATGTTATTTCCGTCTGTTCCGGAGAAAGTGCGATTTCTTCCCAACCATTTTGTTCTCGTTTGTAACTCAAAACATATCCTAAAGTTATTTTCAATTAATGTTAATAATTTATAATTAATTTAAATATATATTTTAAAAGTTGATCTTGTATGATACGGGATATACATGATATATTTTTAGTTCTAAATTTAATACTTATTACAATATATGTTGTAATTTATAAATATATAGTAATTTTAACAGATTACCCTGAATAGTGGCACCACCATTATCCGGATGATTCCATTTGAATTTAATACTATCAGTTGTCATGTACTGCAATTGTAATATTGGCGCTTGTGGAGGTAACACCACAATGAGAGTATAAGTGATAGAGTCATCACCAAATAAATTTCGCGCTGAACAGGTATAGTTTCCAGCGACAGACTTCTCCAAACCTACAATTAATTGTAACAAACGAGTGTTAGTATTACTGACTGAACAAATAATTGATAATTATTATAATAATATTCATTTTACCATGTATATTCAAATGACCATCCATAGTGATTTCATGATGACGTCCCGAAGAAATTTGATTGTTACGATATGTCCATATAGGACGAGGCGTTGGATTTCCAACGACTAAACACGATAAAGTTACGGAAGACTTGACTGGTTTTCTTAAAACTTGAGAAAATGATGCAACTCGCGCTGGAGCTAATTGTAGAAGCAAAATAAAATATAAATATTTAGCAATTTTTTTCAATAATTTTACTTTTTGAGAATATATGATTATATCATTGAAATATTCACCTTTTGAGGCAGTGGTTTGAGTAACTACAGTAGTTGATTCACCTTCTCCGACAGTGGTCGTTGCTGTTACCCAAAATTCGTATAATTGCCTACGAAAATAACATATAATCGGTATTAATATATCTGCATATTAGGCTGATTCCTCTATGAACTGATCAAAAATAGATATGACGCAATCCTATTTGAATGTATAATTTAGTTTCAATGCTTTAATACAAATTTTATTTCGTAATTATTAATTAACGAATTTCCAATAAATGGAACTTGACTTCATTTTATAAAATTTAATATTAATTAACAGAATATAAGCATCCAAATAAATTTTTTTACATTAAATTATCATTACTATATGTTAAATTAGACATTTCAATTGGATCGATTTTTGTCGAAACTACTGGAATTCGATTAGTGAGACTATAGACGCATTACTGTGTCCAACATTTCGCAGCGTTGGGTACACACCTCTCTCTTAAACCTCGCAATTCCATTGTCAGCGTATCTGTCGGCGATGACGGAGGCTCATGCATGGTATGCGTGTTGGGCCTACTGGAGCCAGTCTCACGACTGTAAATTGTATATCGCGAAACCAAGCCATTTGGTTGTAGAGGTGGTAACCACGATACCAAAATACTCTCTGCTGTCAAAGCCAGAGCTTTGATACCCGCAGGAGGTCCTGGAACTGAGCACAATTTACGGATTCATGACATTTCACTATGTTTCATCTTACTTTTTTATTCAATTGATAAACCAATCATTGTGTTCAATACAACATGATCGAAATTGATATTTCTTTTATATGATATTCATTCTTGTATGAAAGATTAGTATTTGAAATATAATTTACTACCTTTGATAAAATAATTCTGACTTATATAACTGTTCATTGAGAAATATTTTGCTTTTCCTTTCAAATTTGTTTTATTTACTATGAGAAATTTATATTTGTATGTCTTAACATAAAAACTTTCATGGACATAGAAACAAAATTTGGAATGAATTGGATTTGAAATACATTACTTGTAGACAAACGTATAATAAAAACCTATAATGATAAAAACATTTATATTAAAAATCATAATAATTATTTAATAATTAATTATTAATAATTACACTTTTGATAACAAATACATCATCATCATTTACATATATATATATAAAATTATATTTTGACATGTTTTTTTGTTATTATTACATTACATATGTCAAACAAAAAACTCGATTTAACTGTAAGCTGCCGCCCTCTTACAGCCTCCCGGCGAAACTTCAAAAAAAAAATTCGGCTGACAGCGTTAGAAGAATCGGAAAATGACAGTTTTGGGGAAAACATGAAAAATATAAAAAATCTGTTATTAAAACAGAAAAACTATATCGTCGAAATGGAAATACTTGATTGACTGAACATTTTGAACTAACATTTAGTTAGTTTTACTATTAAAATCAATAGTAATAGGAAAAATAAAATTTCAGATGAATTGGTCGGCGTAATATACAGGTAGTTGCCGCCGCCATATAAACCGTCAAATTCAATTGAAAAAAATTTTTTAAAGTAATCTTGGCGTCGACAAACTACCGTTTGTCTTGATCTTTTAAAATCATGTCATACAAAATAATTAACTTTTTCAGATGAAGTATAATTTAACGTTTCTTAAAAAAATGAAACAATTTAAATAAAAAGTTACTTTAAATACTTTAAATAAAATTTAAAGATATTTTAAATTTTAAATTTCTATTGCGTTGAGCAGAAAGTGATAATTTTGTCTGCACAGAATATAGTATAATATATCGTAAGAACACGTTGGTAGATTTGAGGTAGAGAATTTTTAGAATATTTTACCTAATTTTTACGTAATTGTCCGGACATTACAATGTTCCATAATTGCTTAATCTATCAATTTTTTACCTTAAATTGACCATGTGTTCTTGTGGTAATGACATTGTGAAGTGAAAAAATGTGATATCTAAAATTTGATGCGACAAATATTATTCTTTATACTAACCATCTTCCTCTGTTGCGCAATAAATAGCATTGCTTAATACTCCATCGCCGGCTGCTGTATATGCCAATACGCGAATTGAGTAATTGGTATACTTGTGCAGGGTATGCAGATATGTATCAGAATTGACTATCTTTTTTACTTCGCCCACAGTTGATATTTCCACTAAAAAACATATATCATATTAATTAAATTATATATTTAATATTACATTCAAAATCAAACTAATTTATTTTCAATGACGTAGAAAATGTAATTTTATTTATAAATTTGAAATTTAAAATAACTATTCTTTCTAAAATAATTTTTTTATACTGTACACAAGATTGTTTATACATTATAAACAATCGTATATACTGGTATGTCGAAAATGCATATAAACGGCCTTTAAAGTGAATCTTTCTTTTGCTCTTGGCATTGGCATTTTAAAATTGCAATACTTGTACATCAATATTAAAATATGCTTGAAATTTACTTGTAGTAGCAACTTTACATTGAACTACATAATATTTTCAAAAACATGATATAAAAAATCACACATATAATGTAAAAAAATGAAATTTTTTTTAATCAATTGTTCATTTAAATATTCAGAAAGTTATATAAAAAAAACGTTTAACTCGTTTTTTTATTCAAAAGTTAGTATTTTTTTCTAGAAAACGCATACAACTTTTATTTGATAAATGTATAATAAACTGATTTCGTCACATTCTTTTTTCTCGGGTATATACGTTATGTATTACGTAGTTTTTTTTATATGAAAAAAGCTTTGAAATATTCAATGACTTCATTACACGAAAGCAGAATCTCGCAATATGAAAGTACATATCGAACGAATGGTTGTGCAACTCGTCAGTAAAATGTTTTGATTTTTATTGAATATAGAGATCGGTTTACGTCTAATTTATAATGATAAAAAATATAAGTAAATTGTTAAATCGATCAATACCTAATTGCGTTAAGGAAAAACAAATAAATCATTATAATTGTGTATTAATCATCATTGTAAATTAATAATCAATCTAATATTAATATTTAATTTAGTTTTTAATTTAGTTTTTAAATTCGCACATACGTACTGTATAAAAATACTATAACTTACTGTTGTCAGTGGGTACAGGCCTATAGAAGACTTTGTAACCCTGAATAATCCCGCCGTGTTGATGAGCAGGTGGCGCGCGCCAAGAAACTTTAACGCTCTGAGATGTTAACGGTGTGCAGGTGACCTGGGTCGGCGGGGCTCCCGGAACTATGAATAAGAAAATACCGAACTACAGCACTTCGGTGCCAGATAACATTAACTTATATAATTTGAATATTGTAGAAAGAAAAGTTACGAAATGCTTCAAACTTTCGAGATGAAATAGAATTTTAATGCGGCTTATCTAATTTGGAGCATTTTGCGCAAATCCCACGTATACCATCATATCAGATAATTTACACTCGAATTTTCGTGCAGAAAAAATTTAATTCTTTTTTTTCTTTCATTCAATTATCATTACGCATTTAATTATTATATGATATTATATTATATTATATTATATTATATTATATTATATTATATTATATTATATTATATTATATTATATTATATTATATTATATTATATTATATTATATTATATTATATTATAT
>JABFPJ010002456.1:0-19488 GCA_022817425.1 Gryon sp. ZL-2020
ATGAAAAAAATTTGTTTTAAAGAAGATTTGAACCAACGACCTTCTAATCAGTAGGCAAACCCTCTAACCGCCACACCACCAAGACTCTTGAACATTATAGCTAAGAGCTTCTACTACTTATAGGTTGGCTAAGTTGTGGTTGTGATGTGGCTAACCCTGTGAAGCCCCCATCAGGGTAGCCTAATAAAAAAAGTTAATTTTACGTCATGGCAACCAGATGTGGACCTTGTCAGGTTCTTATAAGGCAAACCATATTATGGTATACCTGATTATGGCCATAACGATGCCTAGCGTTACACACATTACATTACCTTATCAGAATATTGCATGTGGTCTTGAGCAGGATGCCACTTTTCGAAAAAACATGATACTTGCCTCATGTGGGTCTAATGTGGCCCAGATCAGAAAAACTGAGAACGGATTTTGTTAAGGCCATCCTTATCATGGCCATACGCTAGGTGTGGTATGCCTCATCAAATTTTTACTAGGGTATATATAGAAGCATATATAGTCAATATATGCTTTGTAAAGCATAAGCATATATTGACCATACATTGAACATATATGATTTCTTGAATAATATATTGTTAATATATGTTTTAAGTATGGACAATATATGATCTTTTTTACTAAAGAAGTTTTTAATAAAACGACATAACTAAATGCATACAATTTGTAATTTAACGAAAGTTAAAGTTATTCAACGAAACTTTCTTGATGAGTAAACACATAATATTGAATGTTCCTATTACAGTATGATTAAATATGTACATATTTTTTAACATGTAATATGTCTTTGCAGTTGAACTTATGGTTAGCCATAAATGTTTATGTTTGGCCTTTAAATTGATTTGCATTCATATTACGGATGATCAAAGGAAAGATACCTGTTCTGCATCCAAAAGATGATGCGATCGAGGGACATCGTCTGAGCCTGGCTTATGAAGGTCAGGGACTAAATTCAGCCAAAAGGACAGTCTGTGTGCTCGATAGTGATTTTTGAGCTTCGATTTGGAATCTTGAAACAAATATCAAATTAACGTCAATTTTGTATAATCAAAATAGAACAACTTTTGTAGGCTCGAGAATAAACAAAAATTACCGATATTGAGGTATTTTTTGTGCGTCGCTTCGTAAGCAATCCATTCTATATTCTTGAGTTTTGTGCGTTCGGGTCTTGAATTTTGGGGACCAGGATCTGGTGTACCTTCGTTAGGATTTCTACAATTTCAATTAGAAATTAAATCAAATTAAAATCATTAATAAAATTTGTATATAATTTTTTTAATTGTTTCAATTTGGAGATACTTATTTTGATAATTAACTTTTTGTCCGTCAATTGTGGGAATTCAGTGAATAATGACTTACCCAGTGCGAGCAAAATTTGTTAAATATAACATGACACTCTCGGATAAAGCAATTTCAGCTTTGGTATAATTTTTGGGCCAATGAGCGACGCCTCCCACAAGAGGGGCTCCAAAAAAATACGGTAATTCTTCCCCGTGGATGCATCCCAATCTCTGGAATAAGCAAAAAAAGCATACAAATGCCTTACCTTATAAAATATCTCTGTTAGAATCTCATCAAATGCTAACATAAAAACAAACAATTAAACTTTTTTTAGTTTTATTATACTTTTTTGTTTTACACTTTTTAGTGCTATTTTTCCACTTTTTGTCTAAAACTTGTTATAATTAAAAAAAATCAGCACAATTTAATTAAAATACAATTGAGTACACAAAACCTATCCATAAATTAAAACTTGTTTTATTAAACATATACATTGCTTTCTAGTTTAAAGCAAATGTTAATTTAGATAGATTTGTTCAAATTATATTTATCATAATTGCAGTAAATTACGTTAATTAAATTTGATAAATGAGTTTTTAATTATCAACATCTTAATTAGATAAATAATGAAAGCATCCTTTCATTGTATGAGCAATTTTTAGATAATGAAGAATGAGAAAAATACGTCGAAATAAATAACAAGCATAAATATTTGTGTTTGCGTTTAGTTAAGAAAGTACGAAACTAATGCGTAAGAGAAACTTAGCATTGAATAGAAGCGAATAAGTAACAAAAATGACATTATATACGTACTTGCGGATAATCTCCTAGTTTTGTTTGATAATCAAATACATAAAGGTAGCAATTCCTGTGTTCTTGACTGTGTAAGTCGGCAGTTCTAGTAGCTGGTGCTACTGTATTGGCATCTCCCAAGGCTTCCAAAGTTTCATCTCTGAAATTAAAATGAATATATTATGTAGATATGTACACGTTTCAGTTCCAGTTAGTTTGAATCAAGAAGCGTTTGAGTCTGTCGATGGCAGAATTCAGTCAAGCTTGCTCGTATTTTAACGAGCTGTTCCATTGGTAGACGAAGTGAGCTTTACTGGCGTTAATGAGTAAATATTTCAATCATTTTTTATCAATTCAATTATGCATTCAACCATAATCAACCGTCAACTATCAACTTCCAATTCAATTTTTATCTATACATAAATTACATCTCTAATAAACATCGATCACTTTCATTTTCAATGTGCAACAAAAAAAAGGGACAGATTTTCCGGAATTAGGATAAAATCAATTGCAAACTTTTCAATGAAAATTCTTTTAAAGTTACATTAAAGTTAAAGTTTTAATTGAAAAAAGGGTTAAATGACGTTGTTGTTTTGACTGCTGAATTATTTAAGGGACGTAAATTAAAATTTATTATTAATGAGAAACGCAAAAGCTACGAACACATATACACATTTAATTTCACGTCACTGTTGAGCAATCAATTGTACATTAATGGTGACAGTGTTATAACTGAATGCAGAATGCGATGATTTATTGTATTGTCAAAAATGTGTAAATTTCGGCTTCACGATGTATGATGATTTTAGGATAAATGATAATAATCATTTGAATGCTTTTCAAACGTATTAAGATAATAACTAAGTTGCGAAATACTTTTGCGTTGCAACACGCAAAAGTTTTGAAATTCCAAAAGATTAGTGGTTTGATATTAAATAACTGCGCAAACTGCGTTATTTAAGATGGTACAGTTTTAAGTAATGAAAATTAAATTTACATTGTATAATGTTAAATATATGTATTAACATGCAAATAGTAAATTAACAGTTGGTCGGATATACATGAAATTCAAATTTATTTTTAACGTGCATGTATGTAGATATAATAATATAATTTAATAAACTTAATTACAAATGACAGAATTTTATTTTTTGTTTATTAAAAGCGTCTTTATTTTACGATTAATATTTATAAATATTAAAACAATGTGAGAATCAAGATAATTACGTTTAATTTAATTGATTTACTTGCATTTGAATATAATAATCCAAAAAGTATGGTTTTAGTGAATAATTCAACTTAATAAAGTTCCTTTATTAAGTTTAGCTGAATAAATACAAACATTTTAATGAAACAAGATTTAATATGGCTTAAAAAAAAAAAAAAAAAAAAAAAATACAATTTTGAAAGGGGCAGAAATTTGTGTTCATTGTTTCACAATGTTTTCAGCTCTTTTTGTTTTCGTTTATACAAATTATATTTTAAACTGAAAATGTTTATAAAACATATTTATTAAACAACATAAATTTGATATTAAAAAAGCTTGATTTCATTGAATATAATACAGTTTAATACCATTGCTAGTTAATGCATATATACATTTCAATATTATTTATATCCAACAAATTTTTACTTCCAAATTGACTTTAATCGACTTAATATTTTCCAATTTTTATGCAAAACTGTCTATTATTTTTTCATGTTTCCCTTTTTTTTACTCAGAATAGTTTTGTAAATGATATTTCGTATACCATGATGGATGAATAACATTGACGGATGAATCAAATTGATTTAAACTAATTTGAGCATTAAAAAATAGTTTCAAAAAAATAGAATTCAACATTTGAACAATTGAACAACAATTGAAATGAATAGTTCAATTAAAAGTATAAACGCTTCTTGGAAAATATGATTTGTTTGAACGACTAAAATGATGTACAAAATTGTGCAATTTACAATAGAGAATCGATTAAAATATTAAAGGAAAAAATAGATTATAAACGTCTATCCACTTTAAATATTACAGCGGCGTTTCGTTATAAATTTATTCATTTTGCGAATTCTCTTGTGGCGCACAAATGCTGTAATACAGCTCTCGATCTTTGTTAAAATGTATAAAATGATTTTTTACTCATTCATCTGCATGCAAATTGTTTGCTCTGTCCAAATGTAAAATAACTCCACTACCAACAGAATTGATTCGGACAATTTGAAAACTCAATAAGTCCGATTTGATACAAATAAATTTTTTTTTTATTTTCATCGAATGAATCGTTTGTTTCAAAATAGTTTCCTATAATTCAATATCCAATTGTGTGTTACGTTAGTTTGTAGTTTAGACACATTGGATATGGAGTTTCTAAACAATCAAATTAAATTGTTACTTCTTTGATCAAACATTTAAATTACTTATGGCTTGGTTGAGCCAAATTTTGCACAAAAGTCAAGTTTTGAAAGATTGCATTTGTGTACAATTCTGTATAACAAAAAAGGACAAAAATAAGAAGGGATTTTTATATATATTTTTTAATATATTTTTGGTTATACCTTATATTGACGGGATGTTGAACTGGTTTTTCCCAATCAGTATATTCATTGATAATTGTAGCCAATATTTCTGGCTGGTGATAAGTGTAAGTGTTACGCACGAATTCTCGCAGTATTTTCATTCTTCTGTCAGCCTCGATACCGTATTGAACATCGTCCGAAGTCAAAGAAAAATAAGCCTCGGACCGGACAACTCCCACCATCAGATCGTATCTGCAGAATAAAAATGCCAAAAAAGGAAGGCAAAAAATAAGAGAGAACAGTCTTGATGAATTTATTGGTAATCAGACATTTTTATCGAGTATATAAAAACAGGAATAACAATAAAGAAAAAAGTTAATCATTATTGAAAATAGCTACTGCAAAATTGAGATGCGGATTTTCAGTAATTCATTAATTGAAAGTAAATTTTAAAATTATTGCTGTGGAGAAGTTTTATATTCAAGTGAATGTGCGTTTTTCGAGGCAAAAAGTGGAATAAAAATTGATAGTAAATTAAAAACAAGTATTTTAATCAAAAATTGTATCACACAATTGTATTGATTACTTGTTTTCCAATTTGTATTTATGGTTTAATGCGAAATGTATATTTAAGTTTGAATAAATGTCCAATTTAAAGATATTATAGGGGTTCAGTCATAGTAATTCAGATATAGATACATATATACATAAAGTTGATAGATTTTTGTATCTGAAATAAATTAATTGTGATTATATGTGCGGGCTTTATCTATGATAAATAAATCACACAAATTCATAAATCAATATTCATTTCTGTTAATAAGTGAAATGTATTTTGCGTGAGTTACATTCAATCTGTATTCAATATTATATGGATTATAATAAACATCCATGGTAGAAAGTTGATAAAGCACAGCGGAATAAAATTATGGTCGAGGTCAGTGAAACTTTTTGGGGATAAATTTAGACGGCTACTTTCATATAAGCCCCAATGAAATTACATGAAAAAAGTCAACTAATACAAAAATTGTTTTTTAAATGCATTTTTGCATTTAACAAATAAAAGTTTGTTCTTTTTTTCTATTTTTCATGCTCCAATAAAATTACACGAAACAAGTCAATTAATTAAAAAAAAGTATGTTTTGAAAGCGTTTATGAAAGATTTATAAAAATTAATTTTCAAAAATAGAATTGATATTTTATATGTGAAGAAATAAAATAAATAAAAATGTGCTTTTTCAATGATTGCGAACAAAAAAATCTATTTCGAAACATTATCAACAAAATTGTCATCGTCAAAGGTTTCTTTTACAAAGTTCGCATATGATTACCATCGAAAATTTGATAAAATGAGGCCATTCGGATACGACTACGAACATCTGTAATATAAATTCTTTTGACACTAGTAGCTGATAAGATCACAAGATATCCAACTCGTTGACTGTAACTGCTAAATTGTCGAGATTAGAAACTCACATTCAAAAGATAAGTGTTGTTTATTTTGGACCAAAATTTTACGCCAAAATGCAACAGCTAAAGTGTCGAAAATCCAAATTTCAATTTCGTTTTTAACATGTATATTACACACTTTAAACATTCTCAACATATTACAATATTTGCTGATGGTTTTCCCCATGCCAAAAAAGAAGAAAAAAAAAACGAAAATCCCTCCCGGAAGAAAGATGATAATTTCATTCTAAGGACGAAAAAAAGATAGAATCGATAACTTTTTTTGCACCTTTAGATAAGTTTTCTTGCGGGCGGAAAAAAAACTTATATTCAAATTACTGTACTTTATCGTAACGTCGACATAAGATACATTTGTTCTCATAATCCGCGAGGAGAAAAATTTAAATTATATATGAGAAGCTTTTATCGAACATTTATGATTATAAAAATTGTCGTTGTCTAAAATTTTAGACAAAAATTGACGTGCTTTTGATACGAAATGTATGATTAGGAGATAAAATGTTGAGAATTGTGGATAACAGAAAAGTATATTTTTGATCTTACCTTGATAATTTTGCAACAACATTTTTCTTTAGCAGGATATTGTTGAGCGTGTTGATTGTGTCAACTTGAAATGTATAGTCTTGATCTTCAGGTTCACCCGGATCAATTATAACGCCGTCTATACTTGGTCCAAACGCCGGTGCGAAATTTAATCCTTTGACCGGCACGGATAGCAGTGCTTCCAGCGGTACTTTACGTAAGCACTCCAGCAAAGCTTGCGACTCTTTTGCGACCTGCAAAAAAAGGCCAAATTTTGTTCTTTTTATTTAAAAATGTCAAAGCTAAAGTTGATTCGAGAAATGTTTCATACAACTAATGCAAAATAAAAAAAAAAAAAAAAATGATGCTTAATTAATTTAACCGAGTGAATTAGTTGTAACGAAAATAACGAATAGTATTCGAGTATTCGTAATATCAATTTCGAGAAAATATGTTGATTTTAACATTCTTTGAAAGTTTCATGGTAATGTAAACTAATTTAATTTATACGTTGCAATGCTAAATGGTATACGAGTAATTAAATTACGCAGGAAAATTTGGTATTAAATAGATTAATCGATGATTATTTGTTTTTGATTTTGGGAACTGAGCAAGACAAAAAATTTAAATATTCGGAATTGTTGTTTTCAGTAGATGAAGCCCAATAAATAGACCGATTCTCAATTAACAAGATTCTACCGCAATGCATAAATAACGAAATTTCGGTTAAATCATTCAATTTGTAGCTTGTATTTTTGCAAAATTTCTGTTTATTGGTTCATGGAGTGAAATATATTTTAAAAGTTAATCAAACAACATAAAATCATTGCATTAATTTCAAATAAATACAAATAATGTAATATGTGATACAAAATATAATTAATTTTTAATATTAACATTGATTTATTATTAATATTATTATTATTATTGATTATAAAACTTACTAATATATAAAATTGAAAATATTTGTTTGTATGGAATGTCCTGGATTTCCTAAGAATTTCCTAAGGATTCCCTAAGGATGTTCTAAGGATGTCATAAGGACATTTTAAGTATGTCAAAGGATGTCAGCGAGATTTATTTTATATATATAATTGATTTATTGAGTCAATACGTTTTGATTATTTTCCGAGTAAAATTAAATGAAAACTGAAATAAATTATTCAACATTAATTAAACCAAAGCACATTTTAATATAATTATGAAAATAACTCATTAGACTAATGAGAAGTAAGTTAACTCTGGCAAATCTGAACATTCAATCACAAATTAATCGAATATTTAATGACGAAAAGTATCTTTGACTCGTAATGTTGATGTAATAACTCTCAGACTTGACAGAATTTCAAATTAATATGAGAAATTTGTCATACGAGGTTGAGTTATAACGATTGTCGTGTAGTGATCATTGCTATAAGGGCATTGTTGACTGTTTTACGAGAACGGACGACGGATGATACGAAACTGTGAGTTTGTGGTACTTCACTTCCTTAGTGCTTAGAAACTCCTTCAACTCCGCTAACGTGAATTATGTCCCTTTGCCTGGCACAGTCATGACTGCAACACCGTATGTTGCAAACAGATTGTCTAGAATTGTTGTCGTTGTTAACGTTGTTACATCGACATGACCGATTTTATTTTTCCCAATCCCCCACCCCCGCCCCCCGTCCTTTAATCCATTAATATGAAAATGAAATTGAAAAGATTATTCTGCAGATAAAATGAGTTTAGATTTTGTCTGATCTGAAAAACCCTTTAAATTTGGTTCAATATTGATGTTTGATTAGGATTTATTGAATAACAACTCCAATGAGGGAGCTGTATATGTATATTTATTTGGCTATCTTGAACAATAATTTATTGTGTATTTGAATGAATTGTATATAGTTTGGGTATTAATAGAGAGGATAATGATGATAACAAGTTGTTTCCAATGTTTGTTAGGCTTTCGAATCGAATTCAGTCGAGCGTTTTCACTATGCCAACAAACACAGGCAAAATATCAATCGAACTGTTGTAAATCTTTAAGGAATATTGTTGTCGAAAGATTACGAATAAAGCTGTATTAACTCCGGCAAAGTTGTGTAAATTCGCGGGATTTTAACAATAAGTGACAAATATTTATTGTAATTACAAATATATTTTGCAAATATAATTTGAAAATATAATTTGGAAATATATTTTGAAATATATGCAAAAATATTTGCAAAAAGTTATATGTTTTATATATATATATATATATATATATATATATATATATATATATTTATAATATATTTCTGAAATGCATTTGCAAGAGTATTAGTAAAAATATATTTGCAAAATATATGCAAAATATTTGAATGACAAAAAGTTATATATTTTGACATTTATATACTTTCTCTATTTGCGATATTGTGTTTTGATTTATAGTCAAATAAAAAAAATGTGTTGAATGCTTAAATATTAAAAAACTGAATTTTATAAAAGTATTATTTTTCCTTTTTTCCATGATGATGGAATGAATATGATGGAATTTTTTTTCATAAAAAAATGACGTATTTGTTGAGCTTTATTCATTCAACAATTTTTTTATTTGCACAAAATTCCTAGTTTGACTTTAATAAGTTTATACAATTATTTATTATCCTTCAGTGTGTGATTTATTAATTTGAATATAAAAGTTAATAACAAAAAGTAAAATAATAAATTAATACTCCATATGTATATTTAAAATCAACCACAGCGTGGACTTGTATATATCCAGCACACTTGTCGAGATGATTTAAGTTCCTCTAAAATTGTTCACTTAAATGAACTTCAGTTGAATCTGAGCAAATTTCGTCGAATTAAGTAATTTAAATTTGAAACTTGATGATGAAAAACAGCGAGAAGAATTTATTTTATTTGTCAGTAAAATGACGATGACACTTTTCTAACTCTGAAAAAACACACACACATTTCTTTTTTTCTTTTTTTTTTTAATTTTATATTTTTTGAAATGAAAACTGTGAAAAAGCCTTCTAACACAAACGACCTTTAACTTTGATTCAGTGTCATTTTTAGGTCACTTTCTGACCTACCCTTGTTCCGTAAACCTCTCTTGCTTCTGCTGAAATAAGGGGAAGAGTGACTTCAGACATGAAATCCAAAAGTTCGAAGGTTTGTACGAAGTCCAAATACAACAGAGATAAAAATGAATTGATTATCTCGAAATTCAGTTTCCTTTCTTTTAAAAAGCTACGACGAAAAATATCTTTTTTTTTTCATTATAAAAATGTCGAAAGTATAACATTTCAAATACGATTTTTATTTGAAAATGATTACTATTAAAAATTAAAAATAATAAATTAAAAGTGATTAAAAAACAAACAAACAATGTTATGTCAATAAATGATATTAAATAATATTTGTGCAGTTTTAACATTATCATTATGGTTTTATCATTAAAGTGAATGACTACACCACAGCTTAAATTTAATTATTTAATAGCTTGAAACCGCAAATTGACACTTCATTCTATTTTAAATCAGTTTGCGCGGCAAAAATATGCATTATTACATGATTAATATTGTATCCTATAAACAACGATAACGACATCATTTTTATCTTTAATCAAATAAAATGACATTTATATGAGAATATCATAGACATAGTAATATAAAGTGTTTTTTTTTCGAAATATACAAAAGACTACAATTATTGAACAAACATAACTTTATGTCGTAGTTATTAGGTTAACGTTTTGGTTGTTCTCCGGTGCTTTATATTTAACTTATTCATTCGAAAAAGTTACGAACCAAAACTCGAATGAATAAACAAATCAAAAGTTATAGCGGAAAAAATTGTTACAATGTAAAGGAATATTAAACTAGTAGTAAAAGCAGTACTTTCTCATTTTAAATATAAAGTTGTTTGTCATAGAAATTTGATTCAGTCATATTTTATTAAATAATTTGAACTCAAAATTGGACTTTAATTAAAGTTAGAATCTATCTAGAATTTGACTAGTCAAACTAGATTCCAATTAGACTTTGACCAGATTTACTAGATTTCACAGTTTATTTTCATGTCTGAAGTATGAGTAGATCTGTTTATATCTACGCCTAATTTTACAAAGTTTTGTTCGTTTTTTTTATAAAATTAGATAAAATTATGTTTCGAAACATGCAAAATTTAATCAAAATTATGTCTGATTTTACAAAATATTGTAGAAAGAGATCTGATCAGACTACTCATTTTTCAGGTCCAATCAGATGTAAAAATAAATCTATTTTTATGAAATGTAGTCTCATATAAAATCAAACATGATTTAAATAAAATTAAAAAAAATGTATTGCAATATATTTATAAACTTATAATATATTTATTATAAGTTTGCATTAGGTTATAGAATTTAAATAAAATTATTTTTCTATTATTTATTTTAGCAACAGGAATAAATAGTTCTTTAATTATGTAACAGTTAAAATACAATTGTAAAAATATGAACTTAATTAAAAAATTACATTAAAAAGGAGGAAGGTATCTATTGTATAACGACTATAATGAATTATTTAATTTAAAAATGACATATCTCTTATAATAAATTAATAATAAAAATATTGTTTGTAAATCAATAATAAATTCCGACCAGTTTCCAGCTTAAATCTAGCCAGGTTTAACTGATCCCTTTAGTTTTATTATTAAGGACCTTATTATTAACAAAAATAATTTATTAAATAAAACTTTTTATATAAATTATACCAAACTAGTTTTATCTGGACAGCTAGGATCTCTGAACAGAGACAAATTAAATCTGACTAGATAACTTTCAAAATTAGACTAGAAAATTACTTGAGGTCATACTTGAAGTAAATTTCAGTCTAATGAAAAAAGTAAAAGGGAAAAATTGCAAATTAACAAATAAATTGTTATTTTAAAAAAATGTTGCGCGTTTGCAAATGTTTAATGTATCCGACGTTTCGCTCGTTTGGATTTAAAAAATTTAAAGTCGTACATAAAAATTGTTTTACGTACATTTGAACAATTCAGGTACTCTGCAACTTGCATAGCGTATCCAGAAGCTCCTCTTACTAATGCCCAAGGCGAGAGAGCACTGCCAGACATAAGTACAGCTCTATGGAACAATAGTCCTGGAAGTTCGAAAAAGTAATCGTAATTAACATTAAAATCTGAATAACCCAAATGAAATTATGACACAATTTGTGTGATGTTAATAAAGTTGAGAAGTGCAAAAAAATTGTATCCGACTTTTTAATTTATCTCCAAAAGTTTGCAATCATTAATTTTTCATGTTTTTTTTTCATTTTCAATTTTTTATTAATTAAAACAATGCACACAATTATTATTTTACAATTCCACTTTATTAAGTCTTTTTTTTTAATTATTAAAACATCAAGTATTTGATAAAATCGTTTTTAATTTGATTTCTGTCAATTTTGCAGTAGAAATACAGCAGAAAAAAAAAATTGCAGTAGAAACTAATTTTCCACTACAAACCGCATGGAAAAATGATTTATTTATTGCGATTGATTAAGAAAATTGTTACATATTTTTGCAAAATGTCTTAAAGATGAAATAGAGAGTGACGATAAATGTCAAGAAGAAATGATTTGATGATTTTGGGATTTATATTGTTCTATTTATAATTTTTATTACAAGGATGGTCGTTATTTAAAATGACTATTATTAAACCGTAGTAGCAATTTTAGCCGAATAACTTCATGAAATTCATCATGCTTTCTGGGAGCTATTATGAAGCGCCTCTTATGTCTGAGTACAACTTTCGTAATTACAGTTACTTATTACATTCAACATATATAAGTTTATTCTATACTATATCCATGATTTTTCACGAATATCATGATAAATAAGACGTCACGTGAATCTACATTTAACTTATCCTAATCTTTGGCGAAACTTTCAACATAATATAGTTTTCAGGATTAAGAAATATCTGTATGTCATATGACATATAAACTCAAAAAAAATTACTGTAAATTATAATTGATTATAAAATTACATATTTATCCGACACTTTCCCGTGAAAAATGTCATAAGTCAACAAATTGATGATATTCAGCTCACATTTTATAAGTGTACTTAAGATTAGATTTGATGTGAAAATGCATAATATTAAATGTCTAAACCAATAGATTTACCGGAAAGATATATCCACAAAATGCACATTTATCCAGTTGAACACCTTTATTGGTCTTTCATTTAATATTTCAATTAATTTGACTATCTTGCTTCCGTAAAAAGGAAAATATATGAACTGTTGACTAAAAAAAAAAAACAAAATCAAATATATTTTTCAAGACATTGTATCGTACTATATTACTATGTAGTGGTGTACAAAGATAATGATATGTATCATGTATGCACAAGCGAAAAATATTATATTACCCTAACACAATACAGTATCATCATACCATATATTTTCATTTCAGTAATACAACTTTGTAGTGTTGTTATAAAATATTTCTGCACCGTAGAATATGTATATTGTCTTGCGGTTTGTACTTATATACTGAAGTCTAACGGCATACAATATTTACTTAATTTGTGTGCACTTGATTCCACGAGCATGTAATATTTTACAATAACTCTCAACTACAAAACTGATTTTACTGTCAAATATTTTTAACTTTCAATTTGGATCATTTTAACTTCTTAAATCCTTACTTTATTTTGCCTTCTTTTTCCTCAAGGAAAAGGAATTTTGATTTTAAAGAAATTTATTGCCACAAGAATAGCAAACATGATGTTTATCTATGTATTTTATTGCAAACAAATATCCAGCTACAAAGACGAGACATTTATTTTCAGGTTATAACTGTAGTAGTGCAATCGATTATAGATATCCTGGAACAATCCATCTTAAATCCTTGTACAAAATCATCAGTATTGCAGGAACAAATATTGGTCTTGCATGGTAAGATCGAGAGAACCTTATTCTGTCGGAAATTAGAGATTTGATTTATGACAATGCTCCTACCCTTATTCCACCTTATCAATTCCTCGTAGATAGAATTTTGAATGAGGAAAGGTAATTACAGCGCATTTAACAAGAGATTATGACTGTTAGGGTAGTTGGGTATCTTACGTTGACTGTGTGATAACATATGAAAACTGAGAGAAAATTTTGCGTCGCAAGATAAGACCGGCTCGGGAAAAGGGGTTTCTACCAACTTTTCGTTAATCTTAATAATCTGAATACAAATTGTCAGAACAAAAAAAAAAAAAAAAAATTAAAGAAAAATAGTTGAAAGATAAAAAGCATATAAAAGGACAAAGCTAAACTTGTTTTTGTGTTTCATCCAAATATTGAATAACGTATTGCGATCAATGAAAATTGGTAACGACCAAAAGATACATGGAATAAAGAGAATAAGAAACTGCTTTGTAAGCATAAATTGTCAATGCTTTGGATCGATTATCAAGCCGGATTTGATTTATTACTACAAAGTGTTTTTCAAACGAGTGGGTATATACGTTCGGGTTTCGCTAACTAACGTCGGTTTTGCACTCAGAAGCAAAATCATAATTATAATATGCATTATTTTCCGTTGCATAATTATATTTGATGATATCAAAATAATAATATCACACACGCAAAAAGAAGGAAGAAAAACAACATAATGCACATACGATATGCCAAGTTATATTTATCTTTTGAGGAAGATATATTCAGCTCATTATTATTTTGCTCATCGTGATCCAGAAAACTCGAGAAAATACTACTAACTGTTACTTTAAATATCGGCAGTGAGTAAAGAGCTTCTGTACTTTATGTATATATTAATGACTGTGTCTTCGATGGAGCTGAATTGGGCCAAAGTTCTTGATTTAATTGGTGGTCGAGCATATACACTCAACAATTTATAAGACTATATGAAAGATACAGCAATTTATATTACATTTTAATAACATTCATCATGTATTGGATTTGACTTGACTTCGACTTGATTTGAATTACATTTTGATTTATTTCATTTATCATTGACTTATTGTCAAATTGACAATAGCTTTAAATTAATGTTGCATTTATTCTATATTTAAAGGTAAATATAGAAGAACTAAAGGGGACGGGAATTGCCTAATCCCTAAACTTTATTTTTGGAAATTCGTCAGAATTAAATACATAATCAAAGTCCAAATGACTGAGGGGTTGGATTTAAGTGGAACTCGTCTTTTCACAAAACGTGACAAATTATTGTAAATAAGGGGGAGAAAGACAATTGTATTTGTGGGATTTACGTATGAAAAGAAAATGATTAAATGCAGTTTTGGAAAAAATACAAGATCGATACACGAAAATGAATTAAGAACTGAAAGTATTTTTTTCGTTCATTTTCCTGCATTCCTCCAACACACAAAGTCGTATAAATTTTATTTGCTGCTAGTAATATCGGTACGCAGCAGAAGACGATAAATTTGCGATTCTTTTGTTCGTTTGTTCTAAAATTAAATAATTAATGTATTTTATTAAACGCGCGTACATTGAATGGCATTGTCAACATATGTATGAAATGAGAGGTGAAAATACACACGTTAATTCCGTACTAATTATATAATACTTTTATGAAATTAAATGTACATGCATGTTTTAATATTAGGTATGCAATGATAAAACATCTATAATAATATTCCATGAATATATTTTCATTATTCACATTAGCGTACGTGGAAAACTTTTAAATTTAACTCTAATATAGAAATTAAGAAGTAATATTAAAATTTTTTATTAATACAATCAATCATTTATATTGATATATAATTAATATCATAAATGTAAATAATTTTAATTATTAAAATTAATTATTTTTTAATAAATTAATTTTAATAATTTATTTATTATATAATAAATATATATATATTTATTATATAATAAATAGAATAAAATTTAATTATTAAAATTAATTAAAATTAACTTAATTAATTTTAAAAATTAATTTAATTTATTTAATCTAATTTTAATTTAAAAATTTTAACATTCACTTGATATTTTAAATACTTAATGTCTTAATTAAATATCAATTTTTTATATATATTTGGAAAGTAAAATTTGTTTTAGTTTTGAGTTTAAGTTTATGTACACACATGAAATTTATGAGACTAATTTTATGACAATTATCAAAATATAAGTGTTGAATTTTGGTGAAAGTGACTTTTCGTAATGATTTATTAATAGGGGAAACTTACGGTCGGGTACAGCATGACTTGTCATTAAAAAGTTTACACATGCTGCTCCTGTGCCGTGACCAACGAGGGTTACATTTCCCGAATCGCCCCCAAAAGAAGCGATATTTTCTTGTACCCAGTGCAACGCTGCAATTTGATCCATTAATCCATAATTCGCCGGCGACCGTAAATGGGAATTTGTGTTGGCGTTTAGGAAACCTGAAAAACACCAAATCCATACATTCATTTATTTATATTCAAAATAATGAAATATATTTTTTAATTAAACAATTTTGTATTTTATTTGCCTAATATTTAGTCCTTAATTATATATAATAGAAGACCTATCTATAAACTCATTACTCAACATAATAGTCATTATAATACACAAATTGCACTTGCAATTTGTATTTGATACCTTTATTGTCATACAAAAGTGTTTCATTGGGTCTTTTCAATTAATTATAACATTATTATATAATCAATATTATTCCACCATTGATAAGTTCAATCGCATTTTTTTATAATTACGTAATCAAATTCATTGATATAATTGTCCAACTTTTTTAATCACTCGTTTTGTTCTTATAACTGTATTCATGGTTGTATAAAATATGCTGATATAATTCTTTATATAATGTTGAATTTGTATTGAAAAAGTTGTTAATAAAATAATGAAACATTAACATCTAATTTGATAAATAAAGGTTTTTCCTGTTTGATTCTGTAGCGCATAAACTGAATCAATTATTCGTCGTTTTACCGACGAAACAATTTTCACATTTGTCAATTGTTCAAACCATACTTATTTACATATGTATAATCAATTTAATTATGTATTTGATCAAATCGAAGAGAACTTACGACAAAATTAGAGCAGACGCAGTTGACATTTAACGGTAATTCGTCTCGAGGTTAATCTATTTTATTTTCACTTCTACATAATTTAGTGCTTTGTTTAGTGCATTTATATCAAATATTGATATGTATGTGTATGTATATCTATATCTACTTATAACATATCGTAATAAATAGATGAACCTTTTTGTGCCTCGGAAATATGTTATGAAAGTTAAATATTTATGGAATTGAAAATTACTCTTGGAAATAATGTGTTGATTCTAAATAGAAATTGAAATTATGAGAAATCTTGCAAAGTGAATCAATTATTCATACTCATAATTAGTCATATTTTCAGGTGCTTTTATGGATTTGTATTCATAATTGAATATGGTATTTTTTGCGTGTAAAATCGTTGAGATGATAATCTAATTTTCCAATTAGAATCAATTTTGTTTATCGCACGAAATCGTATAAAAATATATTTTAGGATAACACGGAAATTCGGTCTAGTATTACCGCAATTACGACTCGGATTATCGGAGCTTCAGTTGCGGATCAGCGCAGCTCAGCTAATTGTAATCATCGCAAAATGATGATTGTCTGTTCACTGTTCATCTTTTTTTTTCTTCTTCTTCTCTCTTTCGTCTGTATGCATGTAGACAATTTATATTCATTTCGTGAATCGGATTAACTTTTTAAAGCTGCATTAATACGCGGTTATTTCGCAAAGTTTCAATATTTCGTTCTTCAAAAATTGAAACAATCATAAAAAGATTATTTCAAAGTAGTTGCTAGAAAGATAAATTGATGTATTACACAAATCGAATGAATTCTTCAAAAAAAGATAATTAAAAAAGGATGTCAAAAAGAAGGAAGTCGGCATGGTATTTGCGCTTATTATTTTGAATGTATATTAATATTCACGTTTTCTTTCCCACGTAAAATAAAAGTATACTAAATTTTGTAATATTTATTCGATAGGTATTTAATATAAATTCAAAAAATTAAAATAAATATTTAAAAAAAGTACAATTAAAATATAAAAATTAATCAATATTTATATGAAATTTTAGTATACTTTACAAATAGTCATACCTTTCGAATAAATATTACAAAATTTAGTATACTTTTATTTTACGTGCATGAAATTCATCAAATGATTTTGGAATAATTTTCTCTTCTGTATGTAATATTCAATTCTTTGAATCATGGATATAAAATAAATATTTTTGCAATTAAATCATTTTTCGCAGAAGTCTTTTATCAGATTTTTCGAATTTATTTAATATCATTTAGGTATACTTTTGAATAAAAAATTTTTGTATTTTAATATATAAATTAAAAAAAAAATATTTTATGAATCCATTTTTTCTTTTCCAATAATTTCTTTTATCTTAAAGTCAGATTTCTTCGAAATTGTACTACATAAAAAAGATTGCATAAAACGGGCTTACTTGATTAGATTATTATTTCATGTATAATTTTTCTGTCAAGCTTAATAATTTGAGTAATACAATGTGAACATTTCGTGTGAAACCTGTAGAGTGAACGGACGAGTTACAAGACCCATTACTGTTATACGACGTCCTATCAATTTAACATCAAACCTTCTCGTTAAAAAAAAGGATTGTCGAAATAAATTGAAAATTGGCCAGTGATTATTAATTCACGACAGCAATAAAATTTCGTCAAATTTAATGCATTTTTAGTTCATTTTTTGGGGGCTGTTTTCAAGTAATCCAACGTAACGTGAAAAGTGTTTATTGCTTTTTTGTTCAAATATAATGACATTATCGCGCCATAAGAACAAATAAATCCATAATTGTTTTACGCAAATTTATATATAAAATAATACACAATGTGCGTCAATACATTAGTTGATATCATAATTTTACATTTACAAACATAATAAATGATTTCATCATATTGTTTTTTGAACAATTTGCATTAATTGAAAATATAAAATCATCGGAAATTTAATTTGTTTCGGAGAATCATTGAGAACACATAGTGGCACTCGATAATAATGTTAGTCACTGTGGCGAATATTATTACTTACTAATTTCAATTACTTGCTAATTACAATATGTCGAATTTCTCGAATTTTGTCATTATGTAATGTTAATAATACGACGTCTTTGTAATTTTTGCTCGCTTTATGAATGACGAAAGTATCGTCATTGTTAATTATCAGACTGAGTTTATGCAGATAATATGTAAATAAGTCTTAATAATGTTGCGTCGAAAATAGATTACTTCAAGGGTTACATTAATTGCACAGAATTAACGAAAAATGTGTTACTGAAAATACATTTTTTAATATTTATATTATTTAAATATCAAACAAATTTATTTTAATATATTTTTTTTCTTATTTTTCATTTAATTTTTATTCTTTACGGTTACAATAATTATTCACATATCATTTTGTTTGATACTAAATTTACTGTAAAATTATAATATTATGAAGTGTACTTATAATTTCTAATTATCAACATTATTTGATAACATATTAAACAATTTTAACGATATGAAAATATTACATTGCTTTAGTGAAATTGAATTACCTATTTTCAGATTTAAAACACAATTTTGTTGTTTAATAATGTTTATTTGTAAGCAGTGAATAGCATAGCAACATGCTTTGTTGGAACATAATATTAAAGGTATAGTCAAAATTATGGAGCCACAAACTATAAAATGACATTGACGAGTCAAAATAACTTATAAATGTATAAGCATTGTGTATTATGTGGTGAAGCTTCGTTAAGGCTTAATCGTGTTAATATGCATTTAAATTTACATTGCCTAATTACAAGCAAAATTAATCTAAAGTAAAAAAGTTTTTTGTACTTTTAACAAAAAAAAAAAAAAAAAAAAAAAAAAAAAATT